>JAFIRS010002351.1:157500-225092 GCA_018342105.1 Gonioctena quinquepunctata | reverse complement strand
ACCTTCATAATCTTTGACCCCAAAACCAATTTGGAATGAAATCGGACCATAAATCACAAAACTCATTCGTCATCTTGAGTTTTCGAATTCAGACTATGAAGGTTCAGTGAGAAACAAAAAAACTGCATAATGAATAACCCAATGCAAACCCGTCGAAAGAAGGCGAAATAAAAACTCCAATATAAGATGTATTCTAAAAGAGACGCTGAACGGCATACCCACCTTTGAACGTCCACCTGTTACAATGCAATAATAATTCCAAATAAGAATAGGGAAAATGATATACTACAACATTGCCAAATCTCGTGGACGCAGAAGAATCGAAATGGTGATAAAAATATACGCCATCCCGATATACGTGGAGCGCGAAGAGCGCTCCAACTCGGTGTTTGGCTGAACTACGGTATACGTAAATCTCCACCGTTTTCACAAATGGACGTCCGGCTGAAAATTTATTTCTTTATGTTTTCGAACATTCTACATCCGATGGCATGGAAAACTTTTCTGCGTCCGTATACGGACGCAGAAAGACGGAGGACGCAGATAGTAATGCAAAAACCACAATGTACGGACGCAAGGTTATCCAAGAGCTGTAAATATTTATATATATATATATATATATATATATATATATATATATATATATATATATATATATATATATATATATATATATATTGGCGGAGCTTTCTTAGGTTATTGGATTCTGGGTAGGATATATCTAATATGTCAAATCAATTATTGCAACGTTTCGTCCCTGATCGGGGACTTCTTCAGGCTTTATTCAGTTCTTACATGTTCTTGACAGCGTTGAATGCATTCGTCAACATGAGAGTTTCCTTTTTCTGTTTTGGTTTATGCTTTGGGGACATTTTGTTTCTGAACTCTTTATGTGGCGGTGTGTAGATGATAATTCAATTATATATATATATATATATATATATATATATATATACATATATATATATATATATATATATATATATATATATATATATATATATATATATATATATATATATTATTTGAAATGCATCAGATTGAGGTAGTGACACTATGTGGTGACAAATTTATATGTGGATTTTATGGCACGAAATTTCGTGCAATTAACAGGTCGCAAATAAGCCAACCTACGATACTTATAGTCACTCATTGCGGTTAACGCAAACAAATATCGAGAATAAGAGAAATCTGTTTCGAATCAAAGAGCTCACCATCCGTCTCACAGCCTGTTTCATGGTTCCCAATCATCAGGACGGCCTGTGGTCTCTTTCAAATTCGAATCAGACGTCTCGTGTGTTGCAGCCATCGGCACGTGCAGAAAATGTGAAAAGCATCAGGTTAAAGGCAGTGACACCTACAATCTGTGCGGCGAAGCTTAAACCTAATATTCTGATTCGAATTTGAAAGAGACCACAGGCCGTCCTGATGATTGGGAAACCATGAAACAGGCTGTAGACGGATGGTGAGCTCTGGATTCGAAACAGCTTTCTTTTATTCTCGATATTTGTTTTTCGTTAACAGCAATGAGGAGTACGACTATTATATCGTGGGTTGCTAACACTTTGTTGACGACCTGTTAACTGCACGAAATTTTGTGCCATTAAAATCCACGATATTAGGTTAATTCGCCGACAGATTTAGGTGTCACTACCTTTAATCTGATGCTTTTCACATTTTCTGCACGTGCCGATGGCTGCAACACACGAGATGTCTGATTCGAATTTGAAAGAGACCACAGGCCGTCCTGATAATTGGGAAACCATGAAACAGGATGTAGACGGATGGTGAGCTCTTTTGGATTCGAAAGAGATTTCTCTTATTCTCGATATTTGTTTTGCGTTAACCGCAATGAGGAGTACGACTATTAGTATCGTGGGTTGGGCTAGCTGACACATTTGTTGGCGACCTGTTCATGTGCACGAAATTTTCGTGCCATTAAAATTCCACGATATTAGGTTTAAGCTTCGCCGCACAGATTGTAGGTGTCACTACCTTTAATCTGATGCTTTTCACATTTTCTGCACGTGCCGATGACTGGAACACACGAGATGTCTGATTCGAATTTGAAAGAGACCACAGGCTGTCCTGATGATTGGGAAACCATGAAACAGGCTGTAAACGGATGGTGAGCTCTTTTGGATTCGAAACAGATTTCTCTTATTCTCTATATATATATTGTTATGTTGGAAAGGACCAGTAATATATTTTAAAGGTGAAAAAGAAATAATTAAATAAAAAACCATAAAAATAATAAATATTTAATAGTAAGTAGTTCATGAGATATTGTTTTTACAATTTCTTTGAGATTCTATTTTCTTTATGAAGCCTCTGTATGACATTGATAGGTGAATATATGCAAATACTATAATGCAATCATTTTCTTACATTTTCAAAAATGATTACAACATATAATTGCTTGAAATACAACAAAAAGTCTAGATTAACAAAATTATTCTGGATTAAATGTGATCAACAAAATTATAAGGTTGAAACATACAGTATATGAAATTGCATCTAACTAAAATAGCCAATGGGAGAACAAGAAATTTCCTGATGAAAAAAGCCAATCAGGGAACAGATATGGTCAGATAAAAGATTTGAAATTGTGGAAAAGTAAGAACACAGAAACGTCATAGATAATTATGATCAAATATTGTATTTAGTTTATAAGAAATGTAAAATATGTTAGTTGATAAGTTTTCTCAAATAACACCAAGTTGGTGAAAGTGCGACAAGAAAGTGCGCGATTTTGAAAATTCAAATATAATTACAAAACAGAAATGGTATCCAGGTGAAGAAAAAACAAAGCGAGGGAGATTGAAAATTTTTTTAGAATGAAGCCACGTACAAAATTTGATAGAAAGAAATTCAGGATTTCAGGTAGTTTTTCCAACAATAACAAACCAATTCAACCACTGGATAATTTCCACACAAAATAAATAAGGATGAAAGAAGAGTACCTTTTCTGTTCTCCACATGAAAACTTGTCCAAGCTGATTTCGGGAATTTTGGATGGTTCCTTTGCGATGGAGAGTTCGTGAGAGGAGTGGATGGAACAGGAATCCAGATTATGGCTAGGTAATGCATCAGCGACATTCCAGCTCCGGGTATAAACTCTTTCAGTCACATCACAAACTGAATCACTTCACAAAGTAACTCGTATATCTGAGGAACTTTATATCATTTGGTATTGAACTATAAAAGAATTCTTCCAACTCAAAAGAAAAAAGTGAGGTTATATTCACAATATCCATCACTGTTTTTCATTATTTCATGAAAATTTGTCAATTGCTCATAGTTATGAGTAATCTATCGCAGGCCAGGTTAATATAAGCTTTCCTGAATAAAGGAAATAATTGTTTTTGATAATTTCTGGTTTACTTTCCACAATGATATGCTAATATCTCACTTATAAACACTGAACTGAAATAGTTCGAATGACATCAAGACAGGCAGTGGCTCTTTTGCCAGTACCGACTCCTGAGGCGGAGGCGTTCCAACTGAGTTTAGTCGTGGTGGGAAAATGAATTACAAAGAGTAAAAATAATGAAAATTTCACATGTATTCAATAAAATCGTTGTGGTATTGGGTGGGAGAAATAAATTTACAAAACATATAAACATAAATGAAAATTATTATATTCTACCCAATCATAACAAATTGACATCCAAAGTAAGGGCAAAATAACAATCATTATTTCATTACAATTTGACAACCAACATGGAGGCAAATAAGGGTAATAACAATTGGCAGCAACGTGGCGAGAAAACAATAACGTTAGCTGGCAATTATTATTTCATAACAATTTGGCAAAATTAGTAATTGATATAACATAACAATTTTTTCCCAAAATTGGCCAAATAAGGACAAGTAAGGGCAAATATAACTATCATATTATAACATCACGATTGGCTTTCCAAAGCGGAGAAAATAATTATCATATCAAATCATAATTAAAAAATATCTTACCAAACGATAACAATTGGCGTCCCAACGTGTAAGGCGAATATTGGTGAATAAAAAAAATGGATTTGAGAGATGGTAAGAAACTTGGTTTGGAAGAAGGTGCAGAAGGTAGAGAGAGAAGCGATCAGAAACAAGGAGAGTGTAGTAATGTAAGAGGGAGTGAAATAAAAAGAGAAGGAACATAAATGGAGAGTTAGCTTCAAAAATTCATAGATTTCATGAAACATGAAATAAATGAAATGAAAGGAAATTCAGCAAGTATGAAAAATGAAATGAAAGAAAATTCAGCGAGTATGAAAGAAAATTCAGCAAGAATGGAAGAGAAACTAGAAAGAATGAATGATGGAATTAGAGAAAGTATGGGAAGAATGAGGAAAAATGGAAGAAAAAATGGGAAATATGAAAAATGAAATGAAAAAGGGAAAAATGGAAAAAAAAAGGGTAAAAAAAAAGAAATGAAAAAAGTTTGAAAAGATAAAGATAGAAATAAAATAGGACAACAAAATGAGGAATTTTATGTGGCAATAACACAAGAAGTATCCAATATAAATAATCATGTAGAAAGGCAGGATGAAAAAATAAAAGACATGAAATTAGATATGAATAGTGAACAAGGAAGAGTTAAAAATGAAATAAGTACTCTCGATAAAAAAGTAGAAAAACAACATAAAGATACTGATTTGAAAATAATAAATGTAGAGAGTGAAATAACTAAAAATGTAGAAGAAAAGATAAAATTATTAGAATTAAGAAGAATAGACAATAATTTAGAGAGTAGAATCATCAATAATTGTCATGGAATACAAATAAATAATAAATTTGAGGGAAACATAAAAAAATAACATCCCATCACATTTATTGAAATAATAAAAAATTAAACTAGACATATAAATGCTATTGAGGAATTGAAAGAGATAATTAGACAGTATTTATTCAATCAGCCTTGTATATGGGTTAATAGCTAGGAAAAAAAATTCAATTGTTTCCAAGATTTTGAAAATCAATTTTTAAAACAATATTGGGGAAACAATGCACATTCAAGTATTAGAGACAAGTTACAATTTGGAGAATTTGACGAGAGAAGGAGTATGAATTACAATAATTATGCAATCCAAATGATTGCAATGGCACAGTATTTAGATCCGGTTATGAGAAAGGAAGAAATAGTAGGTTACATCAGTAGGCATTTCAAACAAGAAATATTTGAAGTTATATACATGCATGAGATTAAAACTACGGAGAGACTTAGTCAATACTTATTGAAATTGAAGAGGACATTGTCATATAGAAGTTGGGATAACAATAACCAACAAAGGAATTCACAATATAATAGTTATGATTATCAAAGAAGCAATCAATATAATAATAGAAATATGAAAAATCAGAATAATAGGTTTATGAACCAAAATAATAATGAAACTAATAGATATTTCAATAATAATTATTATGATAGGAATAGGAATAACAATAGACAAAATAATCAAAATCAAGGCTATTAAAGAAATCAAAATTTCAATGATAATAATACTAACAATTATAGCAATAATAGAAATAATTACAATAGCAATTATCAGAATTACCCTCAACAATATCAAGGACAAAGCAATCATTATAACAGACAGCCACAAAATAATTCTTGCATAAATAACAACCAAACAAATGACAATACAAGACGTGTATATTTGAATAGGAGATGCCAATGTGCTGAAAATTTGTATGAAAGAGAGGGACAAGGATCATCAAATGGGGAAAATAATCAAATAAATGTTCCCACAACAAGCCAGACAGAACAAAATGTTTGTTAGGAAAACCATATGTTAGGCTGGAAAACACAAATTACCAACACCCTATTGAATTTATAATGGATGATGAAAATATGGAGAATGAACAATATATAGGATTTATAGTTTTAAAGGGAAAGATAGGAAATAAAATAAAAGAAATATCAATTGACACAGGTTCTGAAGCATTTTTAATTGAGCAAAATTGTTTAGAAGAGTTTATGAAGGTTAAAAATACTTTAGTAAAGATGCCAAAAACAAATTTAGTGGGTATAAATGGTAGAAAACTAGCGGAATCAAATCAATATGTAAATTTAAAATTGGAGATTGATGATAAGAATATTGAATTGCAACTAGTAGTAGTTGAAGATATGGAGTTTGATGTGATTATAGGTACTGATCAACTGGAAAAAGTAAAAGCCAAGATTGACCATTATAAAAAACATTTGGAAATGGATGGAAAATGTTTTGATTTTTTTTAAGAAAAGACTGAACTAAGTGAAAATGAAAAAATGTGTACAAAAGGTATGAATGGGAGATATGAAAGTGATTATGATGATGATAAAGATAAAATAAATGAAATGAAATATAAATGTAATGATAAATATAAAGGGTATATTGATGAATTATTGAATCAATATAATAAGTTAATTATGTATGAATCAAGAGTCGCAAAAGAGTATGTACACAAAATAGAAGTAAAAGAAACAGAAAAGTTCAAATAAAAAAACTATCCAATTCCTTATAAGTACAGAGAAGAAGTTAAAGAAGTATTAGAGAAAATGGGGAAACAAGGTATAATAGAAAGAAGTAACAGTAATTACATCAACCCCATCGTAGTAGTTGTGAAAAAGAACGGTTAGCTTAGATTATGCTCAGATGCTAGAGAACTGAATAAAATAACAATTCCACAATATGAATCTTCTTTAAATATAGAAACTATTTTTGGTAAAATAACAAATGCAAAAATATTTTCTAAAATAGATTTAAAACACAGTTTTGGTTAATGCCACTACATGGAAATCCTAGAAATTAAACTGGTTTTTGTATTGAAGGTGTTGTATATAGATTTTGTGTTGTTCCATATGGTTTACAATCGGCTTGTCCAGCATTAGAACGAGTATTACATAAAATACTTGACAAATATGAAAATTTTGCTTTACATCACATTCATGACATCTTATTATATTCTGAAAATGAAACAATGCATAAAGAACATTCGAAAAAAATATTTCACATACTAGATGAAGCAATGTTTGAAATAAATATAGATAAATGTGAATTTTTTCCAGCAGGAAATTAGTTATCTAGGTTACAAAATGAATGAAAAAGGCGTAGAAAAAAACCATTAAAGAGTATGTAAGGCCACATAATTTAAGAACTCTTAGAGGATTTTTAGGAATATTGAACTATTTTGAAAAATTAAATTCCAGACCTGAGTAATGAAGAATTACCATAAATATCACTTTTAAAAAAGAATGTTAAATGGAAATGGGGAGACGAACAGGAAAAAGCATTTTCCGAACTAAAGGACATATTCATTCAAAATTTAAAAATATTTCATCCCAATTATGATGAACCTTTTGTATTGAGAACTGATGCATCTATGTTGAGATTTGCAGTCAGAGTTTTGATACAAGTACAAAATGGAAAAGAAGTTGCAATATCTTTTGTTTCTAGAATTACTAAAAAACCTGAACATATATTAGATAATGCTACATACTTCACTAATGAACAAATGGAAAATTTCTCACAGAGTGTGGGAATACAATTGAATTTGACTAGTATTAGACATCCATCATCGAACCCAACAGAAAAATATATACGGGAGGTAATCAAATATTTGAGATTGACGTCGCAGCAAAATTATAAAACATGGGATGAAAAATTAGAGATAATAGAAAAATATTTCAATGAAGTACTTAGCACTATAACGAAAGAATGTCCTATATACATTATGACAGGAAGAATTTCCGAAAGAGAATGGACTATGAATGAAAGAAATATGCAATAAATAATATATAAAATAAATATAAGAATTAACAGAAATGCTGATAAATATATAAAAAAGGAAAATAAAAGAGGAACTGAAAGGACAAAATTTAAGAAGGGATAATTGGTCATTATAAAAGCATTGAAAATACCAAATAAAAGACTGGGTGTTTGTGCAAAACTTTTAATGCCATTTGAAGGACACTATGAGGTTGACAATGAGAATGCTATGAATAGCTATAGGTTAATACATCCTCAGACAAGGCAATTGAGAGGAATATTCAATATTGAAAATGTTTACAAATATAAAACATAAATATGAAATATTTTTATAAATATCAATTTTAAAGTAAAAAGAAAAAAAAATATGTTCTGTAAATAATAGTTATCGTCGAAGAACTTGTTTTCTTGAATGGTAGGAAATCCAGCATAGGTATTTCCTGAAATTGAAAAATATAAATAATAATTAATATTTAGTAGAAGATCCAGTAAATTTAAAGAATAAAAAAAATTTCTTGAAAAAAAAAACACAAAAATAATAAATATTTAATAGTTAGTAGTTCATGAAATATTGTTTTTTAAATTTTTTTGAGATTCTATTTTCTTTATGAAGCCTCTATATAACATTGATATGTGAATATATGCAAATACTATTATGCAATCATTTTCTTACATTTTCAAAAATGATTAAAACATATAATTGTTTGAAATACAACAAAAAGTCTAAATTTACAAAATTATTCTGGATTAAATGTGATCAGCAAAATTATAAGGTTGAAACATACAGTATATGAAATTGCATCTAACTAAAATAGCCAATGAGAGAACAAGAAAGTTCTTGATGGAAATAGCCAATCAGGGAACAGAGATGGTTCGATGAAAGATCTGAAATTGTGGAATAGTAACAACACAGAAACGTCAAAGATAATTATGATCAAATATTGTATTTAGTTTATAAGAAATGTAAAATATGTTAGTTGATAAGTTCTCTCAGGTAACACCAAATTAGTGAAAGTGCGACAAGAAAGTGCGCGATTTTGAAAATTCAAATGAAATGACAAAACAGAAATGGTATCCAGGTGAAGAAAAAACAAAGCGAGGGAGATTGAAAAAATTTTTAGAATGAAGCCACGTACAAAATTTGAGAGAAAGAAATTCAGGATTTTCATTAATGACAAGGTAGTTTTTCCAACAATAACAAACCAATTCAACCACTGGATAATTTCGACTCAAAATAAATGAGGATAAAAGAAGAGTACCTTTTTTGTTCTCCACATGAAAACTTGTCCAAGCTGATTTCGGAAATTTTGGATGGTTCCTTTGCAATGGAGAGTTCCTGAGAAGGGTGGATGAAACAGGAATTCAGATTATGGCCAGGTAATGCATCAGCGACATTCCAGCTCCAGGTATAAACTCTTTTAGTGCACATCACAAACTGAATCACTTTACGAAGTAACTCGTATATCTGAAGAACTTTATATAATTTGGTATTGAACTATAAAAGAATTCTTCCAACCCAAAAGAAAAAAGTGAGGTTACATTTACAATATCCATCACTGTTTTTCATTATTTCATGAAAATTTGTCAATTGCTCATAGTTATAAGTTATCTTTCGCAATCCAGGTTGATATAAGTTTTCCTGAATAAAGGAAATAATTGTTTTTGATAATTTCTGGTTCACTTTCCACAATGATATGCTAATATCTTACTTATAAACACTGAACCGAAATAGTTCGAATGACATCAAGACAGGCAGTGACTCTGTTGCCAGTGCCGACTCCTGAGGCGGAGGCGTTCCAACTGAGTTTAGTCGTGGTATGAAAAGGAATTACAAAGAGTAAAAATAATAAAAATTTCACATATAATCAATAAAATTGTTGTGGTATTGGGTGGAAGAAATAATTCTACAAAACATATAAATATATATGGAAATCATTATATTCTACCTAATCATAACAAATTGACATCCAAAGTAAGGGCAAAATAACAATAATTATTTCATTACAATTTGACAACCAACATAAAGGCAAATAAGGGTAATAACAATTGGCAGCAACGTGGCGAGAAAACAGTAACGTTAGCTGGCCATTATTATTTCATAACAATTTGGAAAAATTAGTAATTGATATAACATAACAATTGTTTCCCAACGCAAGGCAAAATTAACAATCAGCTATTATCATATCAGAACAATTGGTACCCAACATGAGGGCATGTAAGGGCAAAAATGACTATCATATTATAACATCACAATTGGCTTTCCAAAGCGGAGCGAAAATAATTATCGTATCAAATCATAACAATAAAATATCTTACCAAATTTATATATATATATATATATATAAATATATGTATATATATATATATATATATATATATATATATACCGGGTGTCCCAGAGCTTTTAGGCCAGCAGATATTTCAGTTATTTGCAGAAAATAAAATTGAAAAAAAAATACGTGTCGTAGGAGACCATAGGCTCGTTCATGCACCATAGCAAATTTCAGAGGCTTGTAATACCGTTACTCCGGAAATGATTAGAGCTTCCTGTCGCTGATTCGGCGACTTGATGCATGTGTGGCAAGTGCTGGCCAACATTTTGAACAATTTCTGTAGTATAATGTTCTAAATACAGATGAGCTTATGAATTATTATTTTATTTGTATTTTTATTTGCCATAATTCTGCATGCCATTCTAGCTACCATGATACATTATTGAATGAGAAATGAAAAAGACTGTAAGTGGAACCAAAACAAACATGAGGGTGCAATTTGAAAAACAAAAGTTAGGTGTGGTTTCTCGGGGCTTGATTGCCAGGGGGTGGATTTTCCTATGCTGCATGAACGAGCTCATGGTCTACTACGTCACGTATTTTTTTAAAATTTTTATTTCTGCATATAACTGAAATATCTGCTGGCCTAAAAGCTCTGGGACACCCGGTATATATATATAAATATATGTATATATATATATATATAAATATATATAATATATATATATATATATATATATTTATATCTATTTATATATATATATATATAATATATATATATATATATATATATATATATATATATATATATATATATATATATATAAATATATATATATATATATATATAAAAAAAAATAAATATATAATATATATAATATATAAAATATATATATATATATATATATATATATATATATATATATATATATATATATATATATATATGTAACGGAAGAAATGTAACGGACATAGCTCTCAAAGAGGAGTGTTAACCGTAGACACGTGTTTCGAGCTCTCGGCCCTCATCAGTAAGGTGGAAAAGTGCAAGGATGAACAACACTTGGTAGAAAACGACAAATGAATGGAGTCAACAAACAGAAGCCAGCCGCACATTTGTGGTTTCGGTAAGCAGACCCTGCTTTCTAGGGCAACAACCAAAGTCACCACGGAGGCAGCTATAGCTACCTGCGTGACATCCAAGTCTAGGATTATAGATATGACGGAGAAGAATATCGAGGGGACTGTCCATTAAATTTATTCCGTTTTGTTTACAAGTCCCCTCGATATTCTTCCCATTCATATATATTTATATATATATATATATATATATATATATATATAATATATATATATATATATATATATATATATATATATATATATATATATATATATATATATATATATATATATATATATATATATATATATATATATATATATATATATATATATATATATATATATATATCTACATTTATATATATTTACATATATATATATATATATATATATATATATATGGGTTTATATATATATATATATATATATGTTTATACATATATATGTATATTCAATATATAATAATGTTGATGAAATACTTATATATTCAAAATGTTTGTTTTCTTGCGGAGGGCATCTATCCCCCTCAAAAATTAGGTCTTGGTCTGGGGTATATATACCACATGCGAGGCATCTATCCCGTTATGTTGTTTCATTTGTCATCTCAAAATATGCGGTTCATTCATTGAATAGACCTCGTTCGTATGTCATTCTGTCATTCTTTCTGATTCAGAAATAATAATCCATTTTTGGAGCAGTTGCCAACATCCGATTGAGCTGAAATTTGGCAGGTGTTCAAAATTCCGGTGACAATGCATCATGAAATTTTTGTTAGAGTGAAGAACAGAATAGCTGCTCCAAGATGGCGGACGAGTTTTGTGATTAACCAAAATGGTATATAAGGGTTTCCGACAACGAAGATTGAGAATTTTGTAAAAATTTATGAATTTAGGATGGCGGCTTCAAAATGGCGGTAGAGTTTTGTGATTATGGTCCGATTCTATTCAAAGTTTGTATGTGGGGGTTTTTGGAGTCGGAGATTATGAATTTTTGTCGAAATTAATGAATTCAAAATGGTAGCTCATGGAATTTCTGCAATAGAAAGAAATTGATATGTGGGGGTTTCAGGGTCCAAGATTATGAATTTTTCTTCAAAATTCATGAAATCAAAATAGCTGCTCCAAGATGGTCGATGATCTCTGTGTTTATGGTCCGATTCAATTCAAAATTGTCATGTGGGGGTTTTAGGGGTCAGAGATTATGAATATTTCAAAATTCACAAATTCAAGATGGTGGACGAGTTTTATAATTGACTGATTCGATTAAAACTTGGTATGTCAGAGTTTTTGGGGTCGGAGATTATGAATATTGTCGAAGATTATTGATTTTCAGTTGAAATTCATAAATTTAAGATGCCAATTCCAAAATGGCGGATGGGTTAATCTTCAGATGGTCTCTTCATTGAAAGACTAGATATCTCAGAACTTACACGAAACAGGCCTCATAATAACGATGCTTTAACAAAAATGCATAGATTAAGGCGTACTTAAGTACTCAAAAGCACCGAATGAAATAATCTATAGAAAACATTCTCAAAAACAAGCATTTATTCTAATGCACTAAATAGTAAATAAATAATAATTTAAAAAAACCAAAAAACACGCTTTTATAGAAAACCAGACTAAAAAAATAGAAAACAAAAAAAAAATTATTTTATTTAAAAAAAAGCGTGGGGTGCATGGTATCTCCTCGGTGTGTGATGTACTATATAATTATTGATACCATGCACCCCAGGCTTTTTTTAAATAAAATAAATTTTTTTCTCACTTTCTATATTTTTAGTCTGGTTTTCTATAAAAGCGTGTTTTTCAGTTTTTTCGAACTATTATTTATTTCCTATTCTTCAGTGTGGTTTATTTATAAGAGCGTGTTTTTTTAGTTTTTTCTGGACTATTATTTTTATTGTTTTTTGAAAAAAAAATGAAATAATCTTATCAAATTAGGTAATCATAATCTCCGACCCCAAAAACCCCCACATACCAATTTTGAATATAATCAGACAATAATCTCAAAACTCGGCCGCCATTTTGAAGCCGCCATCTTGAATTTTCCAATTTTCACAGGAGAGTCATAATATTCGACCCCGAAAACCCCTACATACCAATTTTGAATAGAATCAGACCATAATCACAAAACTCGGCCGCCATCCTGAATTTTCCAATTTTTACAAAAGAATCATAATATTCGACCTCAAAAACCCCCACATACCAATTTTGAATAGAATCAGACCATAATCACAAAACTCGGCGCCATTTTGAAGCCGCCATCTTGAATTTTCCAATTTTTACAAAAGAATCATAATATTCAACCCCAAAAACCCCCACATACCAATTTCGAATAGAATCAGTCCACGTCCACGATTTTGGAGCCGTCATCTTGAATTTTCCAATGCTGACGAAAGAATCATAATCTCCGACCACAAAAACCCTCGGATACCAATTTTGAAGCGAATCGGACCATATGGGGTCGGCTTTAGAATAGCCCCATGGTAAATCCTGCCTGTCGTAAGAGACTAAAAGGATAACCGTAGGTGGAAGATGGTCTCATCGCCCGGTGAAATACCACCATATTGACTTTGTGTGCTGTGAAATGGATCATTCCATGTTTCAGTGTTCGGTCGATACTTTCCGGTTTCCCTCTTTCCTTTTCTCCAATTCCTCCTTTATTTTCAGGTGCATCCTAATAGTAATAATGATGAAGTCTCCTAGAGTAGAACACTCCGGAAGTAGAATACCTCTCCATTCGGATTTCCGGGCGAGAGGTACTCGAGGGGACTCAACATTAAAAATTAATTTTTGCAACATCCGCGGACTCAACAAGAACATCAATGACGTCCACCATCACCTACAGACGAAAAAACCGGATATTCTGGCTCTAACAGAAACACAAGTAAACTCGTCCACCAACAAGGTCCATATGCTTTGTCCTGGTTACGAACTCCATTCTCGATTCAGGTTCAAAGGTGGAGTCTGCCTTGACGCTAAGGCTAACCTTTCATGCCAGCGTGAAGAGAGTTTGGAACCGAAAGACTTTGATGTGATGTGGTTCAAGCTATCTGATACCAAACTGACTAAGTTCCTCTGCTGCCTTTACCTATCACCTCATGAACCTTCATATAACGACCTCTTTGAGTTTTTATCACTCAAACTGGACTACATTCAGGAGAACCATCCAACAGCTGAAACCATAATCATGGGAGACTTTAATGTACATAACGCTGCCTGGCTCAAATTCTCTAACAAAACAGATGATGCAGGTCGTCAAGCCGAGGCCTTCGCCATCACTCATGGTCTAGAACAACTGGTCGAGCTACCAACCCGCATCCCTGATGTCAACAACCAGTCTACCAATACACTAGATCTTTTCCTCACCACCAATCCTGACCCGTATAGAATAGAAGTTTGTGCCCCACTTGGAAACTCTGATCACACCCTCATCTCCACAACATGCTCTTTCCATTTACCATCAAGCTGCACAACACCACCCTGTCTCATGTGGCATTACAATTCGGCCGACTGGAAAGGTCTTCGTATGTTTTTCTCAGCGTTTCCATGGAAGAGAGTTTGTTTCTCTGCAGTAGATCCAACACGATGTGCTGAGACAATTTCTGAAATCATCATGTTGGGGATGCAAACTTACATACCGAATACCGAAAGAAGAACATCATCCGATGAGACATGGTTTAACAGAAACTGCTCTAGAGCTGTGGCTTCCAAACAGGCAGCATACCATCGATGGCTGAAAAATCCGGGCCCTGAGACCAGAGCAGCATATGTCGAGGCTAGAGGCACATGCAAAGAGACAATAGAATGCTCAAAAGATGCCCACAATGTCAAAATAAAATCAAAACTTGCTGAATGTCCTAACGGATCCCGTTCATTTTGGTCTTTCGCCAAAGCTGTGGAAAGAAACTTCACTTTCAGCTCATTTCCCCCTCTAACCAAAGAAGATGGAACACTAGCAACGACTGCCCAGGAAAAAGCCAATATTTTTGCGCACCTATTTGCTGGAAATTCCACTCTTGGTTCATCGGGAAAACAACCCCCGAACATAACACCTATTGACAGTCACATGCCCGAGATCACCTTTCGCCAACGTACTATCAGAAAGATTTTGCTGGGTCTCAACACCAACAAAGCCTGTGGATCTGCCGGAATCCTGCCGATTGTTCTCAAGAAATGTGCCCCCGAACTAACACCTGTTCTTTGAAAGTTGTTCAACCACTCTTACAATTTGGGGGTATTTCCGTCCAATTGGAAAATTGCAAGAGTACGGCCAGTCCCTAAAAAAGGCAAAAAGGCCCTACCTAGCACCTACAGACTTATCGCACTGCTATCTATTATTTCAAAGGTCATGGAAAAAGCCATCAACATCGAGCTCATGAAATATCTGGAAGACTCAGGAATTGTCAACGATAGGCAATATGGCTTTCGCCATCAGAGATCAACTGGTGACCTGCTCGCTTACGTCTCACATATATGGCAGCTATCTATTGAAAAGTATGGAGAAACTTCAGCTGTGGCATTAGATATCTCCAAGACGTTCGATCGAGTTTGGCACCAGGGACTCCTCGCCAAGCTTCCGTCTTATGGCTTGCCCCCTCAGCTGTATTCTCTGCTTGCTAGTTTTCTCTCAAACAGGTCTCTCCATGTAGTGGTCGATGGAGTTTCATCTGACACTCTACTCATAAATGCTGGTGTTCTGCAAGGATCTATTCTCGCACCAACACTATTTCTACTTCAAATCAACGACCTGTTGAAAGCAACTCCATGTCCAGTACAGCTTTGCCGATGATAGTACCCTCCATACCGCTTTCTCTTCCAGGGCCCCTATATCAGCCCGTGAAACCAGAAATGAACGAGGCAGAAATGTTAATAATATAAATATGGACTTAGCAACAATTCTCGAATGGGGATTCAATAACTTGGTAGAATTCAATGCAAACAAAACACAAGCATGTCTTTTCTCTAGAAAAGCCGATCTCACTGTGCCTAACATAACTTTGTCAGGAGTAACCATACCACTGAAGCCATCCATATCGATGCTTGGTATTACTATCAGCAATAACCTTTCCTGGGAAAATCACGTGAGGTCCATTGCCAAAAGTGCATCCCAAAAACTTGGTTTTTTGTTTCGTGCCAAGAGCTATTTCACCCCCAGTCAGCTGCTTATGATCTATAAGGCACAGATCCGACCTGTTCTGGAATACTGTTCCCATATTTGAAGTGCGGCACCTAAACATATCCTGAGGCTATTGGATTCTGTCCAAAAAAGGGCAATTCGTCTCGTCGGTGATGCATCGCTTACAAACTCGCTCACTTGTCTGGAACACCGTAGAAAAGTTGGCGATTTGTCTCTATTTTATAGATATTTTCATGGGCGATGCTCTTCTGAAATATCAACAATCGTTCCTGCTTTGGCAGTCTCTTCGAAATTAACCCGTCAAGTTCAGTCATCCCACCCCTTCGTGGTCACTTTGGAGACCCGCAGAACATCACTTTCCAAAGACTCGTTCATCCAACGAACAGCGAGGCCTTGGAACTCATTGCCTAGGGAGGTGTTCCCCGAGGCATACAACCTTCGGAAATTTAAGAAGAACACCAACTCCTACCTCCTTTCCCTAGGTTCAAACGATGTTCTCTGAACATTACAGGATATCCCTTTTCGTGGGAACCAGAACATAACAAAAAAAATAATCACAAAACTCGTACGCCATATCGGAGCCGCCATTTTGGTTCTCCTCCACACAAAAATTTCTCAATGCATTGTCACCGGAATTATGTACACCCGCCAAATTTCAAATCATTCGGACGTCTGAAAGTGGGTCAAAATCGCGCCCCAAGGAGTCGGTTACAAACAAACAAACAAACAAACAAACAGACAAACAAACAAACATACAAGTGAAGCTGATATAAAGCGTGTAAAAATAATTGCTTCGGATGTGTGACCAAGGTTATTCCGTGAGTTATAGATTCAAAAGTTTGTCGCTTTTGTATTCGAACTGAAAACTTCGCGCGACAAGCTTTTGAATCTATAACTCACGGAATAACCCACGTTACACATCCAAAGCTATTATTTTTCAATTTTAAGTGCATTTGAATAAAAGCTTGACTTTAAAAAGGTTTTTATTGCTATCAACATTACTACATTTGAGAAAGCTCCTCCTCCTCCTCTTATTCATTTTATATATATATATATATATATATATATATATATATATATATATATATATATATTATATATATATATATATATATATATATATATATATATATATATATATATAATATATATATATCGGATGGCGTGACTAGTCGGAAATATTGATTTCATAATTTAATTATTCTGAAATTATCATCAATCAAGTTGACATATCATGTGACATATTTTCCATTGGAAAACACAAACAGCATTTTCATTTTTGTACAAATAGTTGTTGGTTTCAAATCTCTCTTGATCTTGCCAATATTTCTATAAATTCAGATTTGGAACAAGAAGAATGATAGTATTGCCGAAAATGTTGATTTTGTTAGAGGACAACGATTCAATTCATTCGTTATACCCTTTTTATCCACGAAGAAACGTCATTCTTTCTGAACCACCATTTTGTCTCTTTTTCTCACTCTGTGGCCAAATTCTGAAATAGCCCCCACATTTTTCTGGTGTATTTGTACATGAACGAATTGAATTAATATCTGTATTTTGCATTTCTCATAAGTGGTGCTCATGTGTTTTTATAATATTTATATTCCATTTTAAGACGCAATTGCTTTGGATTATTTCATGGCAATTGTTATTTTTTTTATTTTCACCCTAGAGAACTATTCCTGAGCGAAACACGTACCTATATTGTTTTTCTTCACTTATCGAATTCCATCAAGGATAAAGTGCGTCGATTCGAATAATTGTCTAGACTAATGTTATGATCATGGTAGTTACGGCAACAACATTATCGAAAAGCAATTCGATAACTCCCTTATGAAATTTCAAGAGTCATTTTCTAAAAACATTTGAGAAAACATGTATGAGATACGAAAGGGTAGACCTTTTTACGTTTCCCTAATGATGTTGAATCATACTTGCTTCTTGCCAGTTGGAAATGAGGTTAAATTTGGGTTCATTGCGAAACTTTTAGTGTTGATACTTATCCACATATTCACGCTGATTTTGATTATCATTTATATAGTGATGTCGATTAAAAGTAAGTGACAGCTGCAATTTCTCCATTTTCATTTTCCAATCATTAATAGTCAATCAGATGTTTCTATATTCAATCATCAATAGGACGTCATATTCAAGGTGAACGAGATAGTGGAATCGCGAATAAGTGTAGTCGAAGAATTGTTTGTGATTTTTATTATGAAGTGTTCAAAAACAACAATAGGTAAATATCAGTACCTACCTTTGGGCGCCAAACAGTTTTTCAGGTAGATTTCAACAGCAATACTTACTATTGAGAACGTTAACACTTCATGACTTTTCAAAAAATTTGCTATATTTCTGCCGACCATGGTTGCCAGAACCCAAAAATACCATCCGATATCCCATATATACAGGGTGTCCTATATAAAATTCTGCGGCAAATATCTGGGAAATCAAAGAAAATATATATTTTTTTCGTGATAGCAGATGACTTCAATGTCGAAGGGTTCTTATTCAACTAGAGATCTATCACTAGGCATCATCCGTTAGGGCGTCGCAACACCGACGCCATTTTTTCAAACGGCACTCCAGATTTTTCAATGGTTTTTTTGGATTCTGCATCAAATTCTGAATTGAGCGATATAGTAAACTAATAGGTTCCCTTGAATACTGATGGAAAACGACAATTACATTGTATATCATCGGAAGGGCCATGAATGTGTCGGGATAAGAAGCAATAATACCAGTTTGATTGATCTACCAGTTACAATTGTTGCATTGATCTCCGATTCTGATGGCAATCTCCTTTGATTGGAATATGCCATCAACGATGAATGCTTTAATATCAATGAAAGCTACTCTCATATCGACGGCTCGCAGTAAATTCAACTTTTGTTAGACATTCAGTTCAATTGTCTCATAATTCTGCTGAGCGGGAGGTGCTCGAAGATGACGCAATAGGCTCGGGTATTATCGGAAAAATCCGCCGATGCTTAAATCCCCAGTTCAACATCGACACTGGAACTTTTGTTGCTCTAGTCCCCTCTGGAACAATCGATGATGGAAAATGTCGGCGTTAGGTTAGCATGTCACTTGTCATTGGGAAAAACATGGCCACTTTCCCACTCCAAGCTATTTGGAATAATAAAACAATGATGTGGAGAATAGTCATTTCCGAATTGTCTGCTGAAAAGAATAGACCCAGAAATTAAGAATTAGGTAGACGTGTTCGAGAATCATCCAAAGATATTGAATTTTACGAAGAGAAAGAAAACGTCGTGGAACAGTTCGTCAAGTTTAGTGTGGGGAACTTGGAAAAACGTAATATACCCCCAGCATCGTATCCATTGCAACGAGTTCAGCCCTCCACATTGTCACTGGCTCTTCTGAGGGGAAGTTTGCCGCCGCTTTCAACAATCCTGAATAATATGCTGTATATCAATGTGCCCCATGAAGTTCAACACATATCAGTCTGTTTTGATACCAAGGGACTCAAACACGAGTGCAAAACATCAGATTGGAGAATGCTGGGTTTGACGAAAGTAAACGACGGCAAAATAGATGTCTTCTCCATATCGTTACCAAGAGAAATGCACAATTATAAACTCAAAATCATTTTTCACGACCAAACCGAGCAAGATGCAGATGCAGATGTCAATCACCAGAATCATCCCAAGTTCGCAAGAATAACAGTGATGAAGATACTCCTCAAGATTATCATCACCTCATGCCGAATGAAATTTGCCCGCGTGTGAAAGATGGTTGATTTCATCATTTGTAACCGTTGTAAAGACTCAATGTACTCGAAACATCGATGAAACGTCAACGCCAACATTCTTTTTTCACTGGTCTACAAAAATTGAATTGTGAACGGTCAATGATAACCCATAGAAAATCAATGAATGATACTAACGAGGAAACATCATAACTTTTATTGGAGAACGTGAAACTGAAAATATGACATCAAATAACCTGAGTTCACTATGAAATATACAAAACGGTTCATCAAGAAAAAAATTAAATGCGAATAGGGAAATGGATAGACCGACACCGATCGTGATAGAGAAAAAACATTGCGACTGATATAAAAACATAATGATATAATAAGGAAATTTTTAATGAAGAGCTTTTAGGTTATAAAAAAAACAATTGACACCCTCACAAGAAAAATGAAAAAAAAAATCAACGAACCAAAGCGAATTTTGATGTACCTACTGCAGTTGCGTCCCTGAAACACGATTCAAACCACTGATTGAAAGCTGATAAGAGAAAATTGTTGAAGGATTCGTGTCAACGTAACGTAATCGAGCATTTTTGCATGTCAAGAAGACTCAAGGAGCTGAACAAGCTTCATTTATTCGTGTTTGACTGATATGTGGACATCACACCAAAACGAAAGATTCAGCGTTTTCAGTAGTGAATTCTATAGAGGTCAGCTCCACATATTCACATATAAAAATATACGAAACTTCGAGAATAAAGTCAATGAAGAAATACTTAGTTGAAAAAATATACAACATTCCATAATCAAGAAAAAAACATGATCATAACGAAGCGAAGACAGGATACCCCCTGAAATATTACAGTTTCCAAAATTAAAGGAAAATATGAACATAATGAATCATATATGGGGTCTTCTATAAAATATATATATATATATATATATATATATATATATATATATATATATATATATATATCACGTTCAAAATTCTCGTTTACATGTATTTTCAAATGAGTAAAATCATATATAGAATGGTCCGTCAAGAGAAAAATAAAAAAAAATCAACGCATACGTAATATCAGAGTGACGTATGCAACAAACAGGTGGGACTGGCATGCAAAGTGTCACAAACACTAGCAGCGAATATATACAAGTATCCTATGCAGAGTAGAAAAACCATAGATATCATTTCGAGAAAAAACACGGGATTCAAAGATATACAGAGTATTCCAAATACAAAAGCGACATCGTAATATACAGAGTGTCTCAAATGGATGCCCCAATAATATTATTTTTACTCCCAACATCTACACAACTTTAAACTTAGTTTTCTGAAAAGTATTTTCATCTGAAAAACCAGAGGATGCAATGTCGTTTTTGATGTTTCAGATACATACAAAATTCAAACTCAATTTCTCCTCATTTACCTTATTCTCACAACATATTGATAACAAATACAGATGTGCATCATCTTGAAACAGACGAAGCCAAACCTTATTCGATATTCATATTCAATGATGTGGCTTGTGATGGTCAGCAGAAAATTCGAGAATATTTTTCAAGGGGCCGACACAAGGACATCGACGCCATGATTCTTGGTCAAACTTACTCGAAAATACCCAAACAGCTGATTCGAGACAATTGCAATTTGATCGTGTTGTTCAAGCAGAACGAACTCAACATGAAGCACATATTCGATGAACACGTTTCACCCGACATGTCATTCGAAGAGTTCAAACGTTTGTGTGCTGAATGTTGGTGTGAAAAGTATGGGACATTTGTAATTGCCAACGATTTCGATTTGCATGCTGGCGGATATCGACAAGGTTTCGATAAATTTATATGTGAACGTAAAGAGTGACGTCAATAGTAAGCGCTCAGCTGTTTATTTTACTGTCAATAAGTAGCGTTCATCGTTGATGGACTTTTTCAACTGAATTAGGATTACCATCAGAACCGGAGATCAACGCAACCAGTTTGTAGTATCACCAAACGAATGCCTTGCTGAGTAAAGATGATAGGCTAAACGCCGTCTAATTGAAAAATGTTCATTGATCACGACATTCTTCAGATTTTGTTAAATATTATTTACTGGATTCGATTCCCAAACAGAACCTGCCTGATAACAATATAATTCATGTACGAGGACATCAGGAGAAATATAATTTCAGACCAGAAACTCCTGTATGAATCACCATCAAAAGAATCGTTCTTGTAGTCTTCACAGTGCATATATTTCGTGTAAATGGATATATGTTGAGTTACCTGAATAAAATGTATGAAAAAGTCATTTTTGAAAACATTAAAACGTTAAAATGATCCGATGTAAACAAACTGAAGATGGTTCGGAAAGATGAGAACCTGATGATGATTCGACACGTCGAAAACCGGATGATGGCCTCATGAAGGTTGAAATGGTTGTTTCAAGACGATCCACATCTGTATTTGTTATCAGTATGTTTTGAAATATATGTAAATGAGGAAAATTGAATTTCAATTTTGTAAGTATTCGAAACGTCAAAAATGACATGCACCCTCTGTTTTCTCGGTTGACAATACTCTCCAGAAAACTAAGTTTGGGGTTGTGTAGATATTGGATGTGAAAATACTATTTTTGGGGCGTCCATTTGAGACACTCAGTATATTACGATGTCGTTTTTGTATTCGGAATACTCTGTATATCTTTGAATCCTGTGTTTTTTCTCAAAATGATATCTATATTTTTTTTACTCTGCATGGGATACTTGTATATATTAGCTGCTGGTTCATTGTGTTTGTGACACTCTGCATACTATCCCCACCTGTTTGTTGCATGCGTCACTCTGACACTACGTATCCGTTGATTTTTTTTTCATTTTCTTTTGACGGACCGTTCTGTATCTGATTCCCATTAATACATGTAAACGAGAATTTTGAACGTGACATATATTCTATAGAAGCTTGTTTAGCTCCTTGAGTCTTTTTGACATAAGAAAATGCTCAATTATGCAACGTTGAGACGACTCCTTCAACAAATTTTTCTTATCGGCTTTCAATCAGTGGTTTGAATCGTGTTCCGAAAATGCAACTGCAGTAGGTACATTAATTCGCTTTGGTGCGTTGATTTTTCTTATTTTTCTTGTGAGGGCTTCAATGATTTTTTCTATTACCAATGAGCTGTTCATCATTATATTTCTTATTATATCACCATGTTTTTATATCAAACGCAATGTTTTTTTTCTATCACAATCGGTGTCGGTCTGTCCATTTTCCAATTCACGTTCCATTTTTATCCCGATTATTCGTTCTCCATATTTTATAGTAAACTCAGTATATTTAGTGTCTTATATTTTCAGTTTCACGTTGTCCAGTGAAAGTTATGTTGTTTCCTCGATATCGTCATTCATTGATTTTCTATGGGTTATCATTGACCGTTCACAATTCAATTTTTGTAGACGAGTGACAGAAAAATGATGACGTCGACGTTCCATTGATGTTTCAAGTACATTGGAATTTCCCAACGGTTACAAATGATGCGATCAACCATCCTTTACTCGCGAGCAATAACAAGAAAAGGCTTGTTTTTCCACCAGACTGATAAGAAAGCGATAAAAATATCAATTGAAATAACGCGTGTTATCGTGCATTAACAGGAAGTGTTATTTCCTGTGTTCAGTGATGTTGAATGAGAGTCGTGAATAAATTTTGAAATTTTATTCAATTTAAAAATGAGGAATTTTTTTTTTACAGCCTTTACAGGTATTTCCAATAGAATAATGATGATAAGTGATTCTATTATGCATGAGATACTGAACATTTTGAGAAATAGTTTCTTTAGTGCTCTTCTTGCGGACTTTGGATGATTCAAGTGATTGACAGCCTCCCATTGATCTGCATCTTACTTGAAAATGACTTTGAGTTTATAATTGTGCGTTTCTTCTGGTTACAATATCGAGAAGACATATATTTTGCCGTTGTTCACTTTTGTCAAGACTAGCATTCTCCAATCTGATGTTCTGCACTCGTGTTTGACTCCCTTGGTATCGAAACAGACTGATATGTGTTGATCTCCATGGGTATAATGATATACAGCATATTATGCTCCTCAGAAGAGCCATTGGAGGGTGTGGAGGGCTGAGTTCGTTGGAATGGATATGTTGCTGGTGGGTATATAACATTTTTCCAAGATCCCTACACTCAACTTGTAACTTCGTAAAATTCAATATCTTTGGATAGTACGCGGAAACATCTACGTAATTCTCCAACTCTCTTCAGCAAACATTTCGGAAATGACTATTTTCCACATCATGGTTCAATTATTCCAAATAGCTTGGAGTGGAAAAGTGGTCATATTTTTCCCAATGACAAGTGACACGCTCACCTAACGCCGACTTTGCAAAAATATTTTTCATCATCGATTGTTTCAAAAAGGACTAGAGCATCAGAAGTTTCAGTGTCGATGTTGAACTGGAGATCGAAGAATCGGCATATTTTCCCGATAATACCTAAGCCTATCGCGTCATTGTGCACGACATTATCATCAAGCACCTCCCGCTTAGCGAAATTATCAGACAATTGAATTGAATGGCTGACAAAAATCTAGTTTACTGCGGTCCATTGATATGAGAGTAGCTTTCATTGATATTCAAGCAGTCGTCAGTGATGGCGTCTTCCAACCAAAGAAGATTGCCATCAGATCCGGAGTTCTCAGCAACAATTTTTTGTTATTACCAAGTCAATGTTTCTCCTCGCTGAGTAAAAAAGACAAGCAGAATGTTGTCTTTTTGGAGAAGAACGATCATGGAGTACGATATTCTTCAGGTTTCGTTGCATATCATTTTTTGCTCTCGATCTTCAAGCAGAACCTCTATAACGTCAATATAATTTATGTACGAAGACATTGGGAGAAATATTTTTTTGTCCTGAAAATCCAACAATTGATTATTGCGGCAGAAATAATGAATTTGGAAGAATTGGACAAAACCTGGAGGATGACCCCTTTCCCCTCCCCATTCGACAACACAAACAGAGCGTCCTGTATGCATCACCAATAGAAAAAAGATGGAAAGTTGAGAAGTTGGGAAGTTGAGAATTTGAGAAGTTGAGAAGTTGAGAAGTTTAAAAGTTAAGAAGTCAGAAGGAGCGTTCTTGTAATCTTCGCTATGTTGATATTTTGAATAAATGGATATATCATAAATTACCTGAATAAAAAGTACGAAAAAAATTCTGCCTTTTCTTGAAGTATATTTGAGGAAATAATTGCTATTGATATCATTTCATAAGTCGAAATAGCTCAGTGGAAAGGGCGATAAACTGAAGATCTGGCAGTCCCTGGCTCGAGCTCCGGTTTCATTTTTTTTTTATGAACCAAGCATGATATATATATGCAGGCTTTTCATTTTTATATTGTCTAGTGCAAGTTGTCCTGTTAGAGTACCCGCTGTGTCCTCCAATAAAAAGAAAAGAAGTTCCTTGTGCTCTTTTGACATCGGAAAATACTCAGTTATGATTTTTCACGTTGAGACGAACCCATTGACAACAATGTTTGCCGTATCAGAGTGCAATCAGTGCCCACTTCCGGTTTATGAGATTTTGATGGACTTGGGTATAATTCTATGCAATGAGTACGAATTGATATATGGTTTTGTTATTTTATGTAATGTGATGTGATGTTGATTTGTCAATCAACGATGAAGTTGGAGAGCGGAAATTGATGGATTCACTATATATGGCTGTTCTCCTTCAATTTCACACCTCACTGGCTATTTTGGGACTAAAACTGTTTTTTTTTATTTTTTTATTTTTTATATCGTTTTTCAAGTGCGCAACCGTAACAGGTACATCGACTCACGTTATCTTGCTCAAAATCAGCTGAATCGAAAACATTGACTGTTTTGGTACACCTTGTAAACAAAATGTATGTGAAATCATGAGTTTTATTATAATTTGAGCCACTCTGTATATTTGATATCTTCTGGTGCTTCGGCCATGTTTTGTTTTCAATAACAGGCGACCAAATTTTTTCCAATGGGAGGCAGCCATTTTTTTCTTCTTAGCGGCAGCCATGTTTTTTTCTCTTTTTTGATAAGTACCTCATTATCAGGAGTTTTTGCTGATGAAGCTCTTATGAATAAACACACGATAATTCTAATAATTGATATCAATTTCCGGTCATTGTGAATAATTGGCTTTCTGCTGAGTACCTCATTATCGAGACATTGACTCAGAGTTTTTGCTGATAAAGCTGTTATGAATGATTGGGTTTCTGCACTTTCTGATAATAAGTTTTATTTCCCGAGTTGAGCATGATTATGAAAATACTGATCAAAATAAATTCGTGAATATATATCAGGATTTCATTCGGCTTGGAAAAAAATGAATTTTTACAGCCTTTACAAACAGTTTCAATGGAATAATGATGATACATGGCAATTAGATGCATGAGATGAATTATATTCTGAGAAGTGTCTCCTTCACTAGTCTGCTTGCAGACTTGGGATGATTCTGGTGATTGACAGGCTCCCATTCATCTGCATCTCGTTCGATTTGATTTCGAAAAATTATTTTGAGTTTGTGATTACATGCATCCACTTTGTTTACTTCTTCTCCAATCTGATTTATTGCACTTGTGCTTGAGTCGAAACAAACTGCCATGTGTTGAATTCCATGTGGTACATTGATATATAGCGTATTATTGAGGATTGTCGAAAGCAGCAGCAGAGACTTCAGAAGGGCCATTGAAGGGTGTTGAGGGTTGAATGCGTCGCAATGTATACAAAATGTATGTGAATTCGTGAATTTTGCCATAATTTGAGCCACTCTGTAAATTTCTTTGGGAGGCGACCATGTTTTTTCTTCAATGACAGGTGGCCATGTTTTTCTCCAGTGAGAGGCAGCCATTTTTTTTTCTCCAAGCGGTCGCCATGTTTTTTCCAATGACAGGCAGCTATGCTTTTTTTTCTTTTAGCGGCAGTCATGTTTTTCTCCAATGACAGTCGGCTATGTTTTTTTCTTTCGGAGGCGGCCATGTTTCTTTTCTCTCCAATGACAGGCGGCCGTGATTTTTTCTCTCCAATGACAGACGACCATGTTCTTTTCAATAACAAGTGGGGATAGGCGCCAAATTCAGAAACTGGTGGTTCATAGGTTAGGTTAGGCTCTCGTATATATTTCGTTACATTAGACCCTCGTATATCGGACTCCCGTAGGTAAGGTTAGATACCGAAAATCATGAGCTTACTCAACGTAGACCCCCTAACGCGTACACGACCCGTAGGTTGAGTTAGATCGACCAGTATAACTTCGGACGAAGGTAGGTACACTACTCATAAAACTTGTTGCAGTTATTTACATTGCACACTCCTTTCTTACGGCAATAACCAGCCCTATGACGGGAACCTAAACAGGTAAAACACACTCAATTTTGTGTCACCCATTCTCATCTTTTATTCATATCTATCTGTCGGAAAAAGTGCATTTGTCTTTTTTATGGTTAGTTTTCTTACAAAATGAACAATACAATTCACATTTTTCTCGTTCACCTTCGGTTGTCACACAAAAATATTTTTTCTTTTTATCTCCTTCATCTGGAGACACGTTACAATTTGAGGCTTCAGACATTTCCGAGAACGAATTTGCAAAAACGGAAAAAGCATTCACCCCATTCGAATTTTAAATTTGTCGTCACGATTTTATTCAATAATTGCGGATTTGACAGATACTGTTGATTTTTCAAACTCGTTACTGTAATGGCTACATTTTTAATGGAATATGAGAAGTCTATTATTGTTTCCGGTTTGTCGTCTCTCAAGGGTGCAAATCTCAGTACAGTTGCTATGAAATCTTGAATAATATACTCGGATTTTCCAAATCTACTTTCGAAAGTTTTTTCGATTTCTTCTCACTCCAAAGATAGAGTAAAACAAAGCTTAAACAGTTTCTGTAGCCCTACCTTTTGGATACTTTTGTAGTCTGCTATGTTTTCTCTATCGCTGAATCCACACATTTCTGTTGTTTCTCTGAAGGCTCTCAAAAAATGTAACTATTTCGTCGGATCCCCAGAAGAGATTGGAAGTTCCCCACTTATGGATTGTCTTGCTGAAAATTTCGATAGTTTTTCACCCTCTCTAATGGATTTTCTCTTAACGAAACCCCTATTTTTCATAATTAATATTTGTCCCTGTCCCACTACCTTTAGCAATTCCATAAACAACACCTTTGCGAGACCTGAAACTTGAAACAGTAATGTCATCAATGGAATTTTTGACTTCATTTATCCATTTTTGTATTCCCTTTTTCCGGTTTGGGTTGACATTTTTGGACCTTTCTTCAGTTCGACTACAATATTCCTCTTCCAATTCCACCTTCTTTCAAAATCAAACTTCTTTCCAATTCTATTATACGTTCTTTGGCTTCCAGATCGATTTCAAGTTGACGTCTTCTCATAGTATTATTTCTTGACATTTTTGAAGAAACTTCTGTAGTTCCAGTTTTTACCTTCATATGATTTCGGACTATTCATTGGACCTGAACATCGACAATTACGATTCCATTGATTGATTGCCTGTAGAGTCTTTCACTTTTGGATGGAAGGATTGTTTCTATCTCATTTTCCAGTATATCACCATTTTCCTTTCCTTCTTCATATCTTCCACGAGGTACTCCTCTATTCTCCTTTTCGCTCCTTCTTACAGACATCATTTCCACGGACTTTTCAGTTTATACTCAAAGGACCATATATTATTTGATTTTTGTTACAATTGCATCGGGGTTGAATAAATCGGCGTATATCTATCCAACGTACTGATTTATTACTTTTCAATACAACTTTCAAACTCCTTCCTTTGACTTCTGTCAGTAAATTATATATCAAAAATTAGTCTGCCTTTTTGATTTCATTGCTATCTAAATCACGAAAGAACATATAACAAGCGGCTCAAAATTATACTAGAATATCCAACACAAACATTGTAAAAAAATATTATGAATAACGATCAGCGATAGTTCTGGATTTGTTACGTCACATCCTGGCGTGATTTCCGAAGTGTTCAAACAGGAACAGTTTTTTGGGATTTTTTTTGAAAAAACTACTTCGAAAAAAGATTTTAAAAAATCTAACTACTTTTTCCATTGTTTTGGACATTATGGTATTTTTTCCAGAAATTAGTGATCTCACCTATTCTCATTAGAAGTTTCATCCTAATATTGCGTAATTATCACAGTATCATGCAGAGGTCTTGTTGAAACCACATATTGAATCGAGATTTGAAAACACATGATGGAGGAAAAGCAAGTACCTCTCTCCATTGAGAATTTATCCGAAATAATGAGGTCCTATGAAATAACCATCAATGATTTCGAGCCAAACATTCACTTCCCACACAAATTGATATCTCGTTTCTTGAATCCAATGAGGGTTCACGTCACACCAGTAGTGACCATTATTTTTGTTTATTATACCGTTGTTATGGAAACGAATTCCATCGCTCCATAATATTTTGTTCAAAAACTGATCAGCATCATGAATACGGGTGGATAGCCATGCAATCTCCTATTAGCATCTCCCGAATATGGGAATAGATTATGGTTATGAAAGAAAACCCAAGATTATTACCTGTCCGTATGAAATTTGTTTTTTGACAAAATACGTTGTGTAGACGACTTCGAAATATCATAATCTATTGCTACTTCTCTGGTAGAACTATGTGGTTCCAATACCATTTGACCTTGAACTGCAACAGTATGATTCTCATCTGTAGCTGTTTTTTGTTTTGTTCTTATCCGTTAATCAAAACATCTATTTTGCACAAGAGATTTGGCTAAGGTAGTGAATGTTCGGTCTGAAGGTCGGGATACCGATTAGCGTATATTATCACTGCCTTTTTTGCATTTCTTCTTGCTACTCCATGAATACATATCATATCTAACTCTTCTGCATTCGGAAATAGAACCATTTTTCAATTTAACGAAAAACCAACACATAATTGTATGCAATTCCATAAAATTTGACAGGTTTTCTGACATATCGATAAATACTCGTTTTATGGCTTTTCAATTTGTCAAATTCATGGCCCTCTCCATAATCTGCAAGAAAATTGCCATTTTTCATCAGTAGTCAAAACAGCATTGGAAAATGGGTGCCTTTGAAAAAATCGTGTGTGAATTAGAGGACCTTCCGACATCGAAATCTACTGTTTCCACGAAATAAAGATATTCTCCTTCATTTCCCAGCTATTTGCGCGCGGAATTTCATATCAGATATAACGGAATTTGGGACCACTTTTTCAACCCAATGAAACAAAATTTGGCTCGAAACTACTTTTCATCCTCATCTTGTTCAAGTTCGAAGATGGGTGAAATCGGTTCAGTAGTTTCAAAATGGCGGCTGTTGAGAAACAGAAATATTGGCAAACAATTGGTCGTTTAATTGAGCTCTATGAGCTGCATAACTTCAATTCGAAAGGTTTTTCTCTGAGATTTACACAAATAGAAAATCGCTAACAATTGATTTTCGATAATTTCATATTTTGATGATGAAAGAAGCAATAATGGTGTATATGCTCCTCTCATTTGAAGTTTTTTCTGTCAATCAGCTCTATGTCAGTTCAGAACGTCATGGATTTTTTTCGAATTCAGAGCTTTACTATAAAAATAATTATTACTTTTTTTTTTGAAGTGATATTGAGGTTGGAACCCAATTGAGTACTGTCTATAACCTCGTCTACCTTTGTTTGATAGATGACTGAAGTATTGTATTTTCAGAAGTGTTTTTGAACTGAAAGTTAATTTTTTTTATATCTTCATGGAATTCTATAGTAAAATCGAACCGATAGAAACCAAGTTTTATTATACATGTTTCTTTTTATTCGAGTCAGAAACATAGAAATATTATTGAACGTGTGGGGAGATTTGACTCCTTCCCCAACTTTTGAAAGTAGATTTCAAGGTTTATAGTAGTTTGTGTTTTTCACATTTGTATGAGTCACATTTCTGCAGACAAATGATTAGTTAGCTCTATCAATGGGATGGCTATTTCAGAATCATAAAATTCTGAAATTCACCTTTCTGATTGCCATGCCATCGTTTCTTCGAGTATATATATATATATATATATATATATATATATATATATATATATATTTATTTTTTCCTTCCGTCTTCCATTCAATATAGCTCTTATTATTATTGTCAAACCAATGGTCAGGTCCTGCAATTCTTTTTTTTTCACCACTTCACCCAATTCCTCAGATTTTTCTTTATCTTTTTCTTGCTTCTCTTCCTCTACAACTGCTTTTCCAACGCTTCTTTGTGACTTATGTTCGGCATGTTTTGTTCTGAAAACAATATCAAGGTACTTATGTGGTTTCTAATGCATTATTATTATTCAGGTCTTTATCATTTACATCATAATCTGGTTCTATTTTATCGAATCCTCCATCAACATTATAGTTATCTTCATCATTGCCAAATACAAGGTTGTAAAATTACTGGCGGGGAAATGTGGCAGTAGATTTCCCATTCGTAGGGAGGTCGAATTTTGCAAGACATCCACTTTAAACTAACCACAGAACATTCCTGGATTCAAGTGAGTGCAAAAATACTCATAACAGGTATTTAATCTTCATAAACTCAATTAAGTGGGAATATTCATCGAATTGTTACATTCTCGGTTTTGATTACAAAAAACACATTGTTGTTAATTCCTGTTTTTTCAAAAGACTGAGAATAACCTACAAATATTGATTATGGAATATTTCTATTACTGCGCATGAGCAAGCAAATTTGACGTTTTCAATTTTGATTGTACTCTAATAGGATAGATATCGCAGGCATATATTGTTCTAAGTAATATTTCAATAAAAAAACAACTTCTTACTATTTATGGACTCCTCATTCATTATTTGATCATTTTAGAATCAATCTTCCTAACATAAACAGTATATTGACATCAAGAAAACCCTACCTGTTAGAAGCTGTGTTCCAAGGTAACACACCCACATATACGTTAATACAACCTGAAAAAATAACAAATATTTTTCCCTTTTGTAGACTTGAAAAAGCCTCCAGGAGGCCTTCAGGAGAAACGTTGTCACGTTAAAACAGCTCCCATACTCGTATTAATTTCATTTCAAACCGAAGCAACCCTCAGGAAACCGCCCTTCCCCATGATATTCATTACATCTTTCAAGAAACTCACATGCAAATATATATGTATATATATATATTTATATATATATATATATATATATATATATATATATATATATATATATATATATATATATATATATATATATATATATATCTATATATATATATATATATATATATATATATAAATTTAGAAATAACATGAAATGGTATGAACAGTAGAGGAAAAACAGGGGATCTTCAGTAAACACAAGTGTTAAAACTAGAAAAACTCTTTAATACGATGGACCAAAATTTTTCGTTTCAATTTTGAAACTTTTTCCCAGGGTCCAAAAAATATGTAAATGACATTGTTGTGAAAAAAATACTGAAAATGACGTAATCTGAGAGGATGATAAATGAACAGTAACTTAAAAAAAAAACGTAAAATATGTAAAAATTTGTAGGAATGGTGTTATATCTTTTACGCTTCGAGTGACATTGAAGGATTTGAAATGACAACCTATGATTAATTGTCAGAAAGATATAAAATATGTAGTGGGTGTGTTAATCTTTATATTATATTCTCTCAGTTTTAATCCTTTTTGTAGAAGATAATTTTGTAGATTTTCTAAGTTTTTTCGATATCTTTTTTTTGTTCATATTTTGATTGGATTTATTAATTTCAATCATTTCAAGAAATAATCTCTTAGAAATTTTTTCTAAAATGTAAAACTTGTGCTTCTTCGAATGATATTTTTGGCTTTTTTTCAATAGCATGTTGAGCAAATAAACTTCTTGTTGAGTCTTATATCACTTCTTTTTGGGGGAGATAATACGATTTTTATAGTTCTTGAACTTGTCCCTTTATAGTTCAAATCACAGTCGTTTACATGGTATGCTGTGGGCAACATTTGATTTCTTCAAATCTGGTGGGGGAATCTTTCAACCCATTATTAAAATTTCCAATAGTCTTGATATTTTTTTGTAAAGTTTTTTTTATGTTAATTTCATTTCTTGAATAATTTTTATATTTGATGTAATTCCTATTTTAAAGGAATTGAAAAAAAATTTAAATCCTTTCTTTTGTTATTTTCTGAATTTTTGATTATTTGAGTCATCATTATTAATTTGTCTATCAGGTTGGTATTGAAAAGAATTCTATTAAGAAGTTTTTTGGGTAAGAATTATCTGGTAAAATATTTCTGAGAATTTTAAAATTTTTGTTTTTCAATGAAGGATGAACCAACATCTTGATTCTTTTTTTCATGCAAAAAATCAAATTTATTTTCATTTTTTTCGAGTGGAAGGAATGATAGTTTATGTATCTTTCAGAGTTTGTTGGTTTTATATACCATTCTGTGATTGGTGAATTGTTTTCTCTACGAATTATTCTAGTATCTAAAAATGGAATACTTTTATTTTTTTCTAATTCAATTGTGAATTGCAAATTTTTATTGTAGTAATTTAGTTTTCTCAAAATTTCATCGGATTTATCCATTGGTATTGCACAAATAATATCATCTACAAATTTTTGAAAAATGGAATAAAGGTCAATTGTCGTAATATTATTTCGAAAGGTCATCCATTACATACGAAGCAATGATTGGTGAGATGAAATGGCTCCCATAGGTGTTCCAAGAATTTTGTTTGTGGCAATTTCCTTCGAACGAAAATAAACTAGATTTGAATATGAATTGAATTGATTTCTAAAATTTTGTTTGTGAAATATTACAGTGTTCTTACTTTACTCCATCTTTTAGTTATACTTTTCAACACTAATTCTATCGGTATGTTACTGATGGGGAAACAACATCTAGGCTTATCAAGACATAGCTTTTGTGTAAGTTGTTTTCGTTGAAAATTTAGAAAACTCGAAAAGAATCTTCAGCATAAAACTTATTTTCAAAGTCATATGTATCTGTAAGGATGTCTGTGAATAATTTAGATATTTTGCTATTGGGTGCATCAATAGATGAAATGATAGGTCTGAGTTTCATGATTGGTTTATGAATTTTGGGTAAACCATAGTATTTTGGTGATACAGAACTGTATATCATACATTTTTTTTGCTTCTTCTTCAGTGATCATTTTTGATTTTTTTAATTCTGAAATAAATTTATTTGCTTTTTGTTCAATGGAGTAAAATAGAAGAACACTGTAATATTTCACAAACAAAATTTTTAGAAATCATTCAATTCATATTCAAATCTAGTTTCTTTTTGTTCGAAGGAAATTGCTACGAACAAATTCTTGGAACACCTATGGGAGCTACCATCTCACCAATCATTGCTTCGTATGTAATGGATGACCTTTTCGAAGAAATATTACGACAATTGACCTTTGAAGTTCCATATTTAAAAAAATTTGTAGATGATATTATTTGTGCAATACCAATGGATAAATCCGATGGAATTTCAGGAAATCTAAATGACTACAATAAAAATTTACAATTCACAATTGAATTAGAAAAAAATAAAAGTATTCCATTTTTAGATACTAAAATAATTCGTAGAGAAAACAATTCACTAATTACAGATTGGTATATAAAACCAACAAACTCTAGAAAGATACATAAACTATCATTTCCTTCCACTCCAAAAGAATGAAAATAAATTTGATTCTTTGCATGAGAAAAAGAATCGAGATGTTGGTTCATCCTTCATTGAAAAACAAAATTTTAAAATTCTCAGAAATATTTTACTAATGAATTCTTACCCCAAAAACTTCAATAATTCTTTTCAATGCCAACTCTGATAGACAAATTAATAATCATGACACAAATAATCAAAATTCAGAAAATAACAATGAAAGGATAATTTATTTTCAATTCCTAATATAGAATTCTATCATCAAATATAATTAAATTATTCAAGAATAAAAGTAACATAAAAATCTCATAAAAAATATCAAGACTATTGGAAATTCAAATACGAGGTTGAAAGATCCCACGCAGATTTGAAGAAATCAAATGTTGTCTACAATACCATGTAACAACTGTGATTTGAACCATATTGTACAAGTTCAAGAACTTAAAATAATCGTATTATCTCTCTCAAGTGATATAAGACTCAACAAGAAGTCAGTGCATTACCTCACATGCTATTGAAACAGGCCATGAAATATCATTCGAGAAGCACAAGTTTTACATTCAGAAAAATTTCTCTAAAGATTATTTCTTGAAATGATTGAAATTAATAAATCCAATCAAAATATGAACAAAAAAACGAGATATCGAAAATCTTAGCAAAATCTACAGTTATCTTCTACAAATGGATTAAAAGCTGAGGGAATATATAAATTTCCCAACACACCCACTACATATTTTTATTTTTCTTACAATTAATCATAGGTTGTCATTTCAAATCCTTCATATCACTCGAAGCGTCAAGATATAACACCATTCCAACAAATTTTCACATATTTTACGCTTTTAAGTTAATGTTCATTTATCATCCTCTCAGATTACTGTAAGTACTTCCTTTATTTCAAATTTTTTTTCAAATAATGTCATTTACATATTTTTGGGACCCTGAAGAAGTTTCAAAATTGAAACGAAAGCTCGGTCCATCGTATTAAAAAAGTTTTCATGGTTCAACACTTGTGCTGTTGAAGTCCCGTTATTCCCTGTTTTATATATATATATTAAACGGTGAATAACGGAGATCCAACACAAAATGTTAAACTCTTTATCCGATGAATTTCATTCCAGCTCTTCGTCTAAATCATTAAATACCAGTATGAAAAAATACTTGTAAATACCACGGAATCTAAAGGAAATAATTTTTATTAACAAAAAGCTAAAATATGTGAAGAACAAGGGAATTTTTGGGCCTTTCAGGGGGACCAATTTAACTTGTAGAAAATAGAAATGTTTTAATTTATATTTCAATTTTAAATCCATTTGTAGAAAAACCGGGCTGCTAAACACGTATCTGTTCATATTTGATTGGTTATTACAATCATTTCAAAAATAATGCTAAAGAAATTTTCTGAATGTAAACGGCCCAAAATGATATGGCCTGTTTAAAAGCATGTTGGCTTAACATGACTTCTTTGATCATACCCTTTCTGAAGAAATCGAATTTTAGTTTGACACAATATTTCCCAAATCACGGTGACACGTAACGAAATTTCAAATCGGTATTGGTTAACCTCGTATTTAAAATTTAGCAATTGATATTTTATGAGATTTTTGTACTTTCGTCTTGAAAATTTATATATTGTGATAAAACCTTTAGAATTGAAAAATAAAACCATTTATTTTCTGAGAATTATTTATGTCATGTTAAATTTGATAAGTTGGCAAATTTATTAAAGTTTTTTGGGTAAGAGCTGGGAAAATATTTTTTGAGGGTTTACGTTTTCCTGAAGGGTGAACCCCATCTCATTCTTTTCATAAAAAAAATTTATTTTAAAATTTTTTGAAGGGGAAAAACGATAGGCTTATCTTTCAGGGCTGTTGATTTTATAAACCCAAACTTAATTTGTAATTGTTTCTCGAGTATTTATATCCAAAAAATGGAATACTGCACAATTGGTAATTGTAATTTTATTGTAGTCATTTGGAAATTTTTTGAAATTCATCAGTTTATCCATTGGTATTGCACAATAATATCATCTACAAAATTTTTTTAAATATGGACCAAAGGTCAATTTTTCGTAATATTTCTTCGAAAGATTAAATTACATACGAAGCATGATTGTGAGATATTATAAATTTCCGTGTTCGTAGCATTTCCCCTTTGAAAAACTGGTTTTATGATAAGTTTCTAAAAATTTTTTTTGTGAAAATTTCGTGTTCTTCCCCTTTCCATTGACAAAAAAGCAAATAAAATTCTTCGATTAAAAAAAAAAAATGATACTGAAGAAAACAAAAAATGTTTTAAAAGGTTGCCCCCAAAATACTTGGGTTTTCCCCATAAACCCGAAACTTTAGGCCATATTTTATCTATTGAAAAAACCAAAAATTACGAAAATCACAGGCCATATGACAAAAAAGGGTTTTTATTTAAATTTTCCCAAAAAAATTAAAAAAAGCATGATGTTTTTCCCCATTCCGTAACCAAACCGAAAAATTTGTAAAAAACAAAAAGATGAAAATAAAAGAGAAAACTAATATCCCAAAAAAATTTAATTCCTATTCAAAAAGATTTCGTTCGAAGGGAAAGCTTTTAAAAAAAATTTTGGGAAAACCCATGAAAAAACCATCTCCCAAATGCCTAAAGTAATGGAGACCTTTCGAAATAAATTGTTGCCTTTTGGGTTACCAAAATTTTTGAATATTTTTTCCAATAAACCCGATGAAATTTTGGCTTAAATTCTCAATAAAAAGCAAATTCTTTGGTTAAAAAAAAAAAAATTATTTTGATCTAGAATTTAAAAAGAGAAAACAATTCCCCAAAACCGAAAGGTATATAAAAAAAACCGGTCTAAACTATCATTCCTTCCGAAAAATGAAAATAAAATTTTTTTGCATGGGTCCAAATGTTGGTTCATCCCAAAAAAAATAAAATTCTCAAAAAAAGGGGGGAAAATTTTCCCCCAAAACAATTTCAATAAAAATTCTTTAAAACCAAACCGATGAAAAATTAAAATGACAAATAACCCGGAAATTAAACCAATAAAAGGAAATTTTTTTAAATTCCAATATAGAATTCATCATCAAAAAAATTAAATTATTAAAAGAAATTAACATAAAATCAAAAAAAATAAAAATTTTGGTACCAGTAAAATTTTGTCTACGGCATACCGCGCGGATTTAAACATTTTGGGACAATTCGAAAAAAAATCGTTTTAAACCTACGGGTTTTAAAAATAAAGCCATTGCTTTCAAACTATTGGAACAAGCCTAAATATCATTGGGAAAAAGAAAAGGGAAAACAAAAAATTTAGAGAAATGATTAAAATTAAAAACCTTATGAACGGGTATCGAAAATCTTGGCAAAATTACGGTTATTTTTCTAAATAGTTAACTGAGGGAATAAACTTCAACACACCCACTACATATTTTATATTTTTCTTACAATTAATCATAGGTTGTCATTTCAAATCCTTCAATGTCACTCGAAGCGTCAAAGATATAACACCATTCCGACAAATTTTCACATATTTTACGCTTTTTTTTAAGTTAATGTTCATTTATCATCCTCTCAGATTACTGTAAGTACTTCCTTTATTTCAAGTATTTTTTTCACAATAATGTCATTTACATATTTTAGGACCCTGAAGAAGTTTCAAAATTGAAACGAAAGCTCGGTCCATCGTATTAAAGAGTTTTTCATAGTTCAACACTTGTGCTGACTGAAGATCCCCGTTATTCCCCACTGTTTATATATATATATATATATATATAGATATATATATCTATATCTATATATATATATATATATATATCTATATGTATATATAAATATATATATACATATATATATATATATATATATATATCTATATATATATATATCTATATCTATATATATATATATATATATATATATATATATATATAAGGGTGTTCCAAATTAAGTCGGCACCATTGCCAACTCCGTTATTATTGATGCTACGATTTTGGTTAGATAGGCAAACTCCTGCATTTTTAGTAGCCTTCTCGATGCCGAAAACAAAAAAAAAATGACAGTCGCGTTGTCATAATATTTCATAAAATGAAATTGTTTTCAATGGAACACCCCATATTTTTATATTTTTTCATTCATTTCGATTTGTAATAACATTCTCAACAACAAAGCTCATCTGACTTTTTTTCGTAAAGGTGAAAATAAGACAGTTGTATTAATAGGAAACATTTATAACAAACGGGTTTGATAAAGCGCTATAAAATATCGAGTAAATGTTCAAAAACACCGCCTTCTTGTTGAACACATATTTGGGCCCTTCTATTTACACTACGTGTGGCATTCAACACAGTCGGCCATCAATTCTATTAATTATAGTTTCAATATAATTTTTCATTTCATCCACATTATTATATTTTATATTGTACACCTCATTTTTCAGAAATCCTCAAAAATAAAAATCTAGAGGTGTCATGTCTGGTGAACGAGGGGGCCACTTAACAGGACCATTTGTAGCAATCCATCTGTTTCCAAAATAGCCTCGCAGCAGTCGTTTTACGCCACTGACATTATGTGGTGGTACTCCATCCTGCTGAAAATAGATCATCTGACGAGCCTCCAGATCAAGATCATCGAAAAACTCTTCCAACATTTCTGTTAATAAATTAATGTAACGGGGTCCGTTCAAAGAACCATAGTGGAAAAATGGACCAATAATTCTGCCTCTAAATAGACCACACCAAACATTAATACTACATCGTCTTTGCGGATTGTGGGGATGGACTAGAAATGGATTATGTCTACTCCAATAATGAAAATTCCTTCTATTATACATCCCACGATTTGAAAAATTAGCCTCATCGCTCCATATAATATTTCTATTGAAGTTTGGATCTTGTCTGCATTTATTCATAAACCACCGACAAAACCCCAATCGTCTCTGAGGATCACGAGGTTCTAGTGTTTGCACTGGTCTTAACTTATAAGGAGAAATCTTATGTTTCTTCAGAATTCGTTGAATACCAGACAGTGGAACAGCTATTTCTCTAGATAAATCTCTGATGGAATTATTTGGATATACCTCAAAGTAGGATAAAACGTCAATTTCTGTATCTTCAGATATTACAAAACGTTTTTTAGTTCTTCTCTTCCCAAAAACTTTTTCATTGTTCCTGAATCGACGATGAAGCACAGCAAAAAACGCCGATTAGGTAATTCACGATCAAGGAACGAATTGCTGTAGTGTTGGAGTGCTCTTACGCTATTTTTCTGGCAAACCAAGTAGGATTCTAGCATATCACATTTTTCTTGATGGGAAAACGGCATTTCGAAAAATATTCGAACAGTAGTTGACAGTTTTGATAATTTATGACATCGTCATGACATACTTGAGAATATTTGACAAAAGTAATTTCAACAAAGTTTCAAGGCAACTTGATTGCTCATAATAATTATGTTTTATCGAATCAAATACATTTTTTCCAACCACATTCAAATGACCCTCCAGTATTTTCTGTTCTGTACAAAAACGGCTTCAAAGTTATCATTACAGCAGACATATTTTGATTCACAAAATAAATGCGGCTAGCGAAATGGCTTTGAGATGGAAATTATCGTTCTGTACATTAATACCAAATAGCTTAGTGGTGTCAATTGAGTGGTGCGACATGATGATCACGGGTTTCACGAGTTCACATCCCAGCGCAATTTTTCCTTTTTACTGTCTTATTTTGCAATTAGTAACAAAATATTGTCATTCGTATAAGTACAAAAAATGGGTGTTTGGACAATCATGAGGTTTTATTCGCCAAAACAAAGAAATTTTTTGTACTAGTGAAAGAAATAAATATTTCCAAATAAGTCGCTCATTTTCCACTTAGGAAGAAAAAAGATATGAGCTTTGTTGTTGAGAATGTTAAAACGAATCGAAAAGGATGAAAAAATATAGGGTGTTCCATTGAAAAAAATATCATTTTATGAAATATTATGACAACGCGACTATCAATTTTTTTTTTGTTTTCGGCATCAAGAAGGCCACTAAAAATGCTACCAGTTTGCCCATTTAACCGAAATCGTAGCATCAATAATAACGGAGTTGGCAATGGTGCCGACTTAATTTGGAACACCCTGTATATATATATATATATATATATATATATATATCAGAAGTACTTTGACAAACTTCAGGAGGTGATTCCTCACATTATTCTAATATGAATCCAAATAAATATATGTTCGGAAACGCTTCGTTTCCGAAATACAGAGTATTGAAGTTTTATTTTTATTTTAATTTTCTTAAAAATTTCCGAAATACTGACCTGAATTAAACGAAAATTGGTAATGAGAGGTTTTTTGAGGTGTCAAATTCGAACCTGATGTCATTATTGCTCTTACTCATAGGGAGCGCCACCTACTCATCTTTTTGAAGATTCACAACTTCTTTGAGAGTACTTCTATGACATTTCTCAGTAGAAAAATCAATTCCTCTATCATATCTACGATGAAAAGTTACATCTGTTACAAGTCGCTACAAGCAACCGTTTTCTAGATATTTGGACTTGAAAATTTCAAGTCGATTATTTGATAATCGATGCGTGTTGAAGTTATTACCATTATTTTGCATTTTTCACAAGAATGCTTGGGAAATGAATTTGACGTTCAAGTGAGAAGTTTTGGTTATTACATATGATGTATGATGTATGAACGTTTTGTTATTTTGTTGAAGTTTCTGTAATTTTGGAAAAATGTATTATTTGAACAATAATGCTCATTTAGCCGATATGCATTTCGTTTATGGCCTTGCGGATGGCATGCGCGCGAACCAAGACGTATTTACCAGGAGCGATTTCCTAATCGAGTACTGCCTTCAGCTCCAACATTTACCAGTCTACACCGTCGTTTGGCAGAAACAGGTAGCTTTAAGAGGGTTATTGCTGACCACGAGCAGTCCAAACCCTAGAATTGGAAGAAGGTGTTTTGAACGCTCTCGAGGAGAATCAAGAAACGAATAAATACAAGAATAATTGCTGGAGCTCTCAATTCTAGTCAGTCCACAGTTTGGAGAATTATCCACGATCAACAATTTTATCCATACCATATTCGAAGGGTACAAGCTCTTTTACCACGAGACTTTCCCCAACGCATTACTATGTGTCAGTGGTTTTTGAGAAAATTGTCTGGAATTCCCTTGTTTCTAAGATATATACTCTTCACGGACGAGGCAAACTTCCCCCGAAATGCTTTCACAAACTTTCCTAACAACCATGTTTGGGCTCTGGAAAATCCGCACGCAGTTGGTGAAAGACATTATCAGTATCAATTTCCTGTAAATATATGAGCGGCAATAATTGATAATTACTTGATAGGTCCTTCCTTTCTTCCGTTCTGACTGAATGGCGCAACTTACAGAGACTTTTTAGAAAATGAATTGCCAGGACTAGTTCATAATGTACCATTAGAAATTCGTATCCGCATGTGGTTTATGCATGGTGGGGCTCCGGCCGATCTGAGCGTTGTAGCCAGGAAATTCCTCAACACTGTCTAGCCAAATCGATGGATCGGTATGGGTGTAGAAAAACCTAACCAGGAGTGGGCACCAGATCTAAACCCGCTAGATTTTAATTTTCAGGGACATTTGAAGTAACTAGTTCATAAAACTCCAGTAGCGAACGAGGAAGATCTGAGAAACCGAATGGTAGATGCCTGTGAAACAATAAGAAACACGCCAATAATTTTCGAGCAGGTACGAGATTCAATGACTAGAAGACTGAATGCCTGTATCTTCACTGAAGGTGGACACTGTGAACAAACTATTCGAATACAATTTAGTGTCCTCCATTTCATTTTATTCTACATATTCAAAATTTCTTGGAATAAAATGTTGATATTTCTTGCAAATTTTATTAGAACAGATACAGATTCTGCACCCTTGATACAAAAATAACTATTTCAAACGAGTAAGAATAAAAAGAATGGGTGACCTCCTACAAAAAACCACAGCTACTTACTCAAAAGTCAAATTCATTTCCTAAGCATTTTTGTGAAAAATGCAAAATAATGGTAATAACTTCAACACACATCGATTATCAAATAATCGACTTGAAATTTTCAAGTTCAAATATATAGAAAACGGTTGCTCATAGCGACTTGTAACAGAATAAGCTTTTTACGTAGATATGATAATGAAATTGATTTTTCTACTGAAATATGTGCTAAAAGTACGCTCAAAAATTTATGAATCTTCAAAGAAGAAAAAGACGTGTAGGCAGCGCCCCCTATGAGTGAGAGCAACAATAACATCAGTTTCAAATTTGACACCTCAAAAAACATCTCAATACCAATTTTCGTTTGATTAGGGTCAGTATTTAGGAAGTTATTTGGAAAAAACGAAAATAAAAATAAAACTCTAACACCCTGTATCTTGGAAACGAACCATGTCGAAACGTAGTTAAGAGAAATTATATGAATTGACAGAATCAGACCTTCATTCCGAGAAATTGAAGAATATATATATGTGGTCAAGAAACTGAAGAAATATATATATATATATATATATATATATATATATATATATACACCGAACGCGTAACAGGTGAGAGTGTCAAAACTTTAGGTTGAAGTAAAATGTTTGGCGTGCCTTCAAAAGTCGATTTTTCAGTTTTGAGATAAAATCATTTGATGGTAAGTAGATTTAGATAATTTGGATAATTTGTTTACTACAGTTATGCACAACTGGTTTTGGAAATTCGCTTCGTTTATGTATTGAAATATTGTTGTGTCTCACAATCAAGAATTGGGCAAAACCGGACACTGTGTGATTTGGTAAAACGAATAGTTTCTCAAGGCGTCCAAAAAATATGAGGTTTCTCGTACAACTATTGAAGCAAAAGTAAAGAAAATTGGACAAGATAGTCCTCAACAGGGAGAATTCAGTAAAAACTCTTTCAGGACGTCATCGACCATTTTTTGGTCAGTTACAGGAAAAGGAATTGGATAATAATAAGAATAATAATTATCATTTATTTTTTTTCAACACTTTCAAAACGAATTTCGGGTAGGCATATTCCGACAGTGTTCCAATAATATATGACTTCATTGAAAGAAAATAATCAACATTTCATGAAAAAAATATTCAAAAAATGTAGGGCAGGGGTGGTACATCTATGTACCAGCAGTCTCTTGATACGGTATATAAATATACCAATAGTATATAAATATACCAATAGTTTCCTATTACATATAAATAAAATATATCGTCAAATGGGATTGAACGTATATTTTTCACACTTTCTTGAATAAGATGATTTATTAAAAGCATTAAATCAACAATTAATGAAAAAATGTGAAGAATAGATATATATTTATATATATATATATATATGTATATATATATATATATATATATATGTACCAACAGTCCCTTTATATAGGGAAAATGTGTACCGATATTCTTCTATTGCAGGCAAATAAAAGTTTTATAAGACAAATTATATTTATTTTATGGTCATGACATACATTCTAGGTAGGACATAACGCAAGACAATATTTCCAAATAGGGACGTCACATTCGCAGCAAATAATCTTCGTCTGTGTTTGCTTCTCATTTCGACCTTTCCTAGATGATCGCCGAATCATAGCTGTTTTTCCACCATCCGCTATCAGGTCTTCTGCCAAAAGAACAAGGAAATCAAAGAAAGGACATTTACGTTTTTTTTTCAAGTCACTGGGTACATTTAATCGTTTTTTTTTAACAATTCGTTAGATAAAATCCACGCCTTTACGGCACACATCATCAGTTGCCTGCAAAAAACTGTTTTCCATCACTTCCTAGATTTACGATTGAGATCAACTCCTCCCATTTTTTCGTGGTAAAGAACTATCATTTCGCGGCATATCACTGGAGTTTTTGTGCCATCCTTCATAGTTTTGTTAACTTCTGTGACTTTATCGTCGTGACAATTACTCAAAAGCAACCCCTTTTTTGTGTCTTGCCACTTCGTGAACATTAAACCATCGGTGCAACATCTGAAAGAAGATTCACCACGCTTCAATTTTCACGTTTCTTTGATTTGAGGTAAATTCACTCGGTTACTCAAGCAAATTCTCAAAGTTGCATTATCTAGAGTTTGTAACAGATTAGTGGACGTGAAGAATCGATCAAAACATATTAGCACATCATTCTCCTCAATCGATGATGCCGAAGTCTTAACTACGCGCTCACCCATTGTTCCAATTAGTGGTTCTGTTTCTTTCCCGGTATAAATATCAAAGTCATATGTATATCCAGTATCTGCATCACATCGAAGCCTCATTTCGATTCCACGTTTGACGGGTTTCTGTGGCATATATTGTTTCCATGTGGAACGTCCCTTGAACTTAGTCCCACACTCATCGATGCTCTGGGAATTACTATCTTGACGACATCTTCTGAAGGTTATAATATGATTGTAGGACATCAAGAACTCACATCCAATTATAACTTGAATTTATTTCTCCTTTATCAATGTATTCCACTTGATTTCTTTTTTTCCTATACTTTCAATAGAGATGAATATTTTGGTTGGTACATTGAGCAATATACATATACAAGGAAGGAGATAATACTTTGTGAAACAACTGCATAGGTGTTGAATCAAACGAATTATTTTGGGGAAATCTCACAGGTTCGCTTAATAGGAATTGTTTTCCTATAAACAAAAGTTGTGTCTGGTTTTGACCATATAATAAGAAGTAGTATTGGCTCATTACGATTCTCATCAATATCAGCCGTTCTATGATTTGCAGTATCATAGTCACCAAAGTCGCCATTTTCTATTGATGTATGATCTCATCACTTTTGTTATTTTCATTACCCAAAACGTCCATATTCACATCTCCTGATTGCTCGTATTCGTCATTCATGATTGCATCATCATTATCCAATTCATCCTCTTCTAAAGAAGGTACATATAAGTCGCTGCTACCGCCGGACTCCGAAATAGATAAAGAGCGAGTCCCACTACTCTGCCAACTCTCCAACTCAGCTTGAATCAAGGGCCTTCTTGATATATTTTGTAATACGTGTAAAAACAATTCCTGATATATTCTATGTATACCTGAAAATACTGCAGGTATGTATACCTGAAAATACTGCAGGTTCATATATGTACCACATGCTGAAAGACATAAAAAACTGAGATAGAGGAGCACGTACCCAAATGAAATTAATAAACAGCAACTATTCCCAAAGGTTTGCACAAATTTGTGCAATTATTCACATGGTATTCTATCAATGAACAGCGAATATAAGTACAGTACCATTTTATAGTGCTGAATATCGATGTAGTATCCTCAAAACATTCAGTCATTTGTGTACCAGGAGTCGTGAAAGGGTTAAGATAATTCACAAAATTAAATAGGAATAGTCAAGTTGATTTGATTAAGTAGAAGACTCATCAAGAGAGACATTCAGTTGCACTATAGAAGCAATTCTCATGTAAAAAAGTTCTTAGTCCATTTCTGAAAATAAAAATTTTACTACTGTTTCTGATCATATCAGGTAGGAGGTTGAACAGTTTTGGTCTAAGATAGTTTGGAGGAACAGAAGTTATTTTGAATCTTGCGTAAGGAATATGGAATAAACCTCTACTCCTTGTGAATACATTATGGATAATACTATTCAGCAGAAAACTATGTTTATTTTGGAATACATATACACATGTTTGGAATAAAAAAATGCAGGGCAATGGCAAAATGTGACATTGAAGAAATATTTCTTCACATGAGAATCTCTGGGAGACCCCAGCTATGCATCGGACAATACGTATGTAAGCAATGAACACATTTTTGGACATTGTGGAATCACCCCAGAGACATATACACCATACCCCAGTCTCGAGTCCACCTGAGCATGATACGAACTCAATAATTGATTTATTTCCAGCACAAAACGTTAGTTCTTAAACAAGTAGATCCAGTACAGAAATTCATCAAAAGAAATACCCAAACATTTTAAAGGGTCATGGCTGCTCTGCATAATATGGTTTTTGTAATCAAATCGAAGCCAAGAAATGATATTCTGGCGAAACTGAAGAATTTGGGTCTTGTCAACTTTGAAGAATATATTTGTTATTGAAATAATCGGATGCGAGTGCAATTGAAATGCTATATTTGTCATCCATAGAAACAGAACCAGCAGCAAACACGATCAAAGAAAAGTCACTTGCATTATGCAGTATAGTCAAAGAACGAGTAGTCTCAATTTGATTGACATATAATAGGAATGAAATTGGTCCCAAAATAGACCCTTGAGGAACACCCTGTTGATGGAAACTGACTCTGGGTCTATTTTCTTCATTCCATCACTATTCCGATACTACAAGGAAATATATTGTTCCCGATTTTTCAGAAAAGATCTGATCCAACTTGAAGAAATCCCCTAGCACCATAGTTCTACAGAGGTGAAAGGAGGTTAGTGTGATGGACGCAATCGAATGCCCTCCTCAAATCACAAAAAAATACAGCAGGGCAATCGCCTGCCTCAATAGAGTCAATGATTGAAATGGACAATGATATTGAAGCCGTAGTAGTTGATTTTATCTTTCGAAAACCATATTGGTTCTCACTCAAGATATCATCTCCATCAATGAAGTTCATGTCTATCAAAATATGCGTATTCAAATATCTTGGAAAATGAGTGTGGGATAGTTACTAGCATATAATTTTTCGTTACCTCGGAGTTATCTTTTTTGTGTATCGGAGCAACCTTGCCTTTTCATAATCTTAGGGAAATAACCTTTAGAAAATGTGAGGTTAATTAGAATTGTTATAGAGTATAATATATATATATATTATATATTATATATTATATATTATATATTATATATTATATATTATATATTATATATTATATATTATATATTATATATTATATATTATATATTATATATTATATATTATATATTATATATTATATATTATATATTATATATTATATATATATATTGTATGAAACATTTTCTTCAGTAGAAATAACGGTACCTCGTCTGGACCAAATGACTTTTCGTTCTTCAACCTTCTACTCAACATACTCTATAATTTTTTTCGGTATAATAATAATAACAATGATACTTTATTGAATCCTTTGAGATCAAATACATGATATAGGATACGTCAAGAACACAAAAAGGTAGACAAATAATCAAAATACCAAATTACAAAATATAAATGTCACATATACACAGAGAGAACTAACATTCTATCTCGAATTGCTGGAGCTACCCCAGATGATATTACAAGAGATGTGAAAGTTGATCATGGCATAATAAATATTGATCAATTGAGTTATATCAAAAATATTTTTCAGTTGTAGAATGGCATAATAACCACTATTCAACTTCTTACAAACAGCATTTATATTTGCTTTCCATCTCATATCACTATCTACGAATGTTCCGAGCAATTTAGTTTTTTCAGAGAGATTATTCACATCATCCATCACTCTTACTTGGAAATTTGTCGTCAGAAATTACCCGGTCTCATTCACTTAAACTTCGTCTGATCCGGCTATGGTTATTGCATGGCTCCTCATCGTCAGAAAACATGTCAGGTTCAAGTTATATACTTATGTGGTCAGAAAACGTGTTGTCTTCAACGTAGAACACATTTTCTCCATGGAAGCACGTTTGTTCGGTTAAACTCTCGATTGATTGATTTTTAAATTAGTGGATCGCAATGGCCTGTCTAATGAATTCGATAAGGGCAAGAATAATGCTGGAAGAGCATGGTGGTATGCCTTTTTGAGTCGGCATCCGAATATCAAACTTCCATCTCTTGAGTCGACCTCACTCGCTAAGGCAATGGGTTTCAATAGATTTTTGTCAATATCATGAGAATAATAGTAGAATTAAATTTCAAATATTTTCATTCTGCACACTTTCTAATATTCAGAAAATTTAATTTTCATAAATTTTACTTTTAAACATAGAAATATTCCAGTTAAACTGACCAATAGCAACGGGCCTCCATGACGTCAAGTTTCTGACGCTCGTGATTGGTTTTGAAGTAATCTATGAATGTAAGCCAACGAGCTCGGCTCATCGTTGCTGCCTCAAGAAGAGGTACCAAAGAACGCTATCACTGAAAACAGGAAAAGGATACAATAGCCAAACAGGCAGGCAGGCAGGCAACTGCGGCTGGAACTCCGGAATCTTCAAACACAAAAATGGACAAACAGAAGGACAGAAATGAGCACAGCAGACAACTCTGCATGGAAGATGCAGGAAGTAATTCGACACGGCAGTAGGAAACCATACCCACCACACGACGAAGGAAGCTTGGTCTTCACTGACAACGAGAAAGCAAAAGCATTCGCAACCAGGTTCCCTTAACCGACGAGGTAAAGGACATGGAACTTGGAGCCAGCCAGAGTGTTGGGAGGATGGGACGGATCAATGATACCGAGCACATCCTCAAATCAACTCCGCCTGAAGAAGTCGAAGACATCATCTGAAACTTTGCTACACGCAAGGCACCCGGATCAGACCAGACCCCGAATTGAGCCCCGAAGACTCTACCGAGCAAAGGAATCGCTGCACTGACCAACATCATCAATGCAATGCTTAGGCTCAGACACTCTTCACGGCCCTGGAAAGAATTCACGGTCATGTTGATCCCGAAACCCAACAAAAAACCTGTAATCCCGCCAAACCACCGACCAATCAGTCTCATACCCCTCGATGAGCACAGTGTCAGAGCGAGTCATCTAGAAAATCACTGACGAAAGAACTCAACGTTCTACCAGACGAGCAGTTTGGATTCCGACAAGGGCACTCTACGGAAATGCAGCTCCTGATGATGGTGGACTTTGCAGTAGCGGGTTTCAACCTGGACAGAGGATACTATACAGGAGCCTTGGTCCTAGACGTACCCCAGGGTTTTGACATAGTCTGGCTCGACGGTTCAATGACCAAAATGGCAGACTTTGGATACCCCACACCCATAGTGAAGCTGATAGACTCCTTTTTGCGAAGACGGCGATGTCAATGTGAAGTTGGCACCGACTTCTCCACAAGGCGAAGCCTAGAAGCAGGAGTACCTCAAGGCGCAATTTTATCTCCACATCTGTTTTCCATTCATACAGCGGACATCTCAAAGCCAACAAACAACAACAAATTAGTACTATACGCTGACGGAACAGCACTAGTGGCTAGGTCAGCAAATGCAGCACAGGAAACCAGGAACCTGCAAGAATAAGTATATAGACTCGAAGACTGGTTCAAACTATAAAAATGTATATCAAGAAACGAAAGAAATGAAAAAAAGTAAGCGGAGAAGCGATCTATCCATTTTATACCATACTTTATTTCAATCCTCGGTAAGAAAAAGGTTGGATGAGGTGTGAACATTGCAAAAGTTGGGAGTGGGGGAAGACGAATCCCAATTTTGTTTTCTGTGATGTCTGCTAGTAGAATATTTCAATATGGTTTTTTTGTTGAATCGTTAAGAATATATTTATTCATTGATTCATATGAGTAATGAGTTTTGTTACATTTTTTCTGCATTCTTGGTGAAATATTTTGAGTTTACCCGTTGTGCCTCTGTTCTTGGAGGAAAAACGTAATTGGACCTGTAAAACACTGATTATCCCGATTCACCCGAATTTTCCTCACCCTCTTGAAATTTTTCTGGACAACAATGAATGGAATTCAGTGATAATATTATGGAAAAATGTTGCCTTCAGGTATACTTGAACTGAAATACAGGCGACGCCGATGCACCATTTCGACTGAAATGGAAAATAGAACGGAAAAAGCTAGTTTAATAGTGTTCATTTTTTACCGCATTCTAGTTGATTGCCAAATAGAAAGTTAGTAGATGTACTCCAATACTTCAGTGGCTTAAATTTGGGTGAAAAAAAAAGATACTTATTTTCTCGAATTATCAACTGCAAATCATCTTTCATATATATAGAGTAATGCTATTTCTCAAACTGTGCAGAAATAATATTTTTTTTTTCAAAAACTGAAACATTTTCAATTGAATATTGAATGAAAATATTCTGTGAATTGAAGAATCCACGATGAAAATGATGTCATTCTTGTGAGTATCTAACAGAAAACAACTACCCTGTTTATATTTTCAAACAAATTACCATTTTTTATTATAAAAATCCTAACATATCTTTTTTTCAGATAAAATTGGCTTCAGATTCAGTGAAGCTATATCTGTAACAACAATCATGGTGACATTCGGAGTAGCCATTTGCCTTTTCCTGTACAATCATAAAAGCTGGCTCAGATTATGCAGCGACATAAACAATTTCAGGGAATATGGCAAACCCCAAAATTTTGAAGAGGCTCAGAAAAAGGGCAACCTCATCACGATCATACCACTAATTGACGTTACGCTTGCCTTAGTCTCACATGGTTTCACCACTATCAATAGCAGTAGCTGCAAAAAATTCAACGAAGCCCACGGTGCAAATGAGATCTGCAACACTTTTTACCCAATATGGCTGCCATACGATACCATCAGCACATCATTTGCTACTATAATTTCAATCTTGCAATTGTATGCATCGCTTACTGTGTTCTACTCGGGAATTTGTGTCAGTTTTCTAGTTTGCAATTCAGCCAGTTTGATTGTATCACATATTGACGAACTTAAAGAGTTGATTCATTTGGTATTCGAAGAATCGGATCCTGTGATCAAATCTCTTAAATTGAAGCAGTGGATACGTTATCACAACATCATATTGAGGTAAGTCCAGTCCAGATATACTATCTGGGTGTACCTTCTCTATATATTATCCTCCAATTTTTCAGAATTTTAAGATTCATGAAGTTGCCTATGTTATGCTTTTGCAATATATGACGTTTTTTTCTCTCGCAGGATGGGATCTTATTTGGCACACCTAAACAGGATAACCCAAGGTCATGCTACCATTATTGGAATCATTTGTTTGGCTACTTTGGAAAATCATATAATGCATGTAGGTAATTTTCATGGTCAATATAGAGATTTAGATAGTCGAATAGATAAAAACGAGAAAAGATAAGAATTCTGAATTTTGTTTCCCACCATAGGGGACTGTAATAATCTCACTTTGAATCTATTCTAATTATATAGATAGATAGATAGATAGATAGATAGATAGATAGATAGATAGATAGATCACCACGGTGAAACCAAGTAAGGCAATAAAGTATCTGGGAGTATGGATCGACACGAAGCTAACGTTTGCCGAACACGTTAACAAGGTTATCGAAAAGGCAGAAAAAACCCTTGTGGCCTTGACCAACCTGATGCCCAACATTGGAGGGCCGAGGGCATCCAAAAGGAGAACCCTGTCGAGTGTGATACACTCCCAGTTGCTCTACGCAGCCCCAGTATGGCACACAGCTACTGAAAACAAGAAATTGGAAAAAAAACTGCAGAGAATCCAAAGACTCATGTGTATTAGGATATGCAGCGCCTACAGAAGCATATCGGCAGAAGGAGTGGGAGTTATAGCAGGGTACCACCGATAAAATTCCTTATAGAAGAACGGAAAGAGACTTATAACGGGGAAGCAGGAGCACACCATAACATCGCGTACGACCAAATGGCAGGAAAAATGGAGATCTGGCACCTACGCCGGTGGACCTACCAGCTGATACCGGATATTGCAGTCTGGTTGAGTAGACCACACGGAGAAGTGGACTATTATCTAACGCAAGCGCTCTCAGGACACGGATGCTTTAGAAAATATCTCTACGACAGAAAGAGATCGGAGACAGATAGGTGTACTTACTGGGGTAGTGGATGACGTGGAACACACGCTTTTCGAGTGCCCTAGATGGCACCGGAGAGATGAGTATATGAGGGAAGTGGAAAGGACATTTAACGCGGAAAATATGATGAGTAGCCTGGTGATATCGAAAGAAGGCTGGAAAATAGCGTATAAAACCATCCGACAAATTATAGAAACCAAGGAGAAAGAAGAGAGAAATAGAAGAGATTGATAAAACAGAAACAGCCCACCACACTGAAGAAATGCGAAAGCGGATTCCGGTGTGGTGATGCTGCAAACTACTGAAGGGGAAATTTTTGGTCGGTAGGCGGTTCCTTAGGGACCGAATCGACACTGGCCAGCCGATAGAACAACAGGCTGGTGCGTCTTCAGAAGATTTTTTTACCCTTCAAATTGAAAAAAAAAAAAAAAAAAAAAAAAAGATAGATAGATAGATAGATAGAGTTTATTGGTTCCATAAAAATGCACATTAAGGGATGTAGAACATGTCAAAACAAATATTTTCATGAATATTTCATTCGTTACATTAGCACTTAGATACGTATAATTGGAGATAAAATTTAAAAACTGAAATTTAAAACTAAATGACTACATATACATCATTTGGCAATGCAGACTAGAATCAGTAGATACTTAAGATGATTAAAATATCGTACATAATAATAATAAATGATGAAGACATATAAAAATTCACGATTGACACATTGATTGATTGACACATGAGATAGATCCAATTGATAGGTATACTTTCACTAAAAAATTTGTTTTAAACTTTTTTTATTCGTCGGTCATCTAGGTTTCTCAATGTCATTTTTATTTCTTGTGGAATAGTTATGACTTATTATATGCTCCTCACGAAGTTCTGGGTTTCTTTTAACAAATGTGACAGCTTTCAATATATACAAACTAATTACTGTTGAAATACTTCTTTGGATGATTGGTCCCATTCCGAATACATTTCTCAGACACTTTTTTTGAATACCTAATATACGACATACATGTGTTGAATTCCCCCAAAAAATTATTCCATATGCCATTCTAGAGTGAACAAATAAGTGATAAGCAATTAATGCAGTATTGACATCTACATTATTCGAGAGTAACTTCTGCCATATTTTTTGAGGTATTGTTTATGTGCTCATACCAATCCAATTTGTGATCCAAGCTCACCCCAAGAAAAGATACACTGGATTCTGGTGATATTGCTTGATTGGTAAACTGAACTAAGAGATAATGACTTGTTCTATTAAAACTAATCAATTTAGTTCTGTTTATGTTTAGCATTAGATTGTTTGCTGTGAACCAGGTCTCGAGTTTTCCTAATGATTTTCTGATTTGACTTTCACATTCATTTCTTGTTTGTTCTCGAAATATTGAAGAAGTATCATCTGCATGAAGAACCATTTCCTGAGCCACTACTTTAGGCAGCTCATTAATATATAGAATGTACAACAAGAAACCCAAAATGGAGCCTTGCGGTACCCCACTCAGCACGGATTTTTTATTCGATTTTATCAGAACACCTTCATCGTTATATTCAGCCGTTCGCTGTTTCCTATTAGTGAGATAAGATTTGATCAAATGTAGTTGGACTCCCCTTATTCCATGATGCTCCAGTTTGTTGCAGAGTATATCATGATCCAGAAAATCCAAAAAACCCCGGAAGCTTATTTCTCATTCCGTGTCGAAAACGGTATTATCTACAAACATATCTCTTCTCACCACAATCTAGTGAGTAATCTAACTGATTGGAAAATAATAGTACCTTCTGCCAATCGGCAAGAAATTTTTAAATTTTATCATGATAACGAAACTGCTGCCCATTTAGGGATACCAAAAACCCTTTCCCGTATCTTATATAACTGGCCACAAATCCGCAAAGATGTCTATTGGTATGTTGAGAAATGTCCTGTTTGTGCTGCTTGCAGAAGTTCGAATTTACCTCGAGCGGGTCATATGGGATCTTACAAAAACGTAAATTTTCCTTTCCAATGTGTTTCTGCAGATTTGTTAGGTCCTTATCCTGGGTCCAAAAATGGCAACCGATCTGTTTTGGTTGTCGTAAACTGGTTCACCAAATATGTCTTAGTTCATTCAATGTCTAAAGCTCTCTCGAAAAATATCGTGAAATGTGTAACGAATTTTTCGTTACTTCCTTATACATAACCAATTTCTAATAACTTTTCCGGTTATCTTCACGGTGGTACGGGTCAGTAGTCACTTCTCAGATTGTGACTGTCAAAATGCGCTCTTTATTATCGACCGTCATATTCATGTCAAGTTGTTTTCGACTTGAGCATCTGTTTTTTCCATAAGTGTTTTTAAATAGTGGAAAAACCGAGGTGAGGAAACAGAGGAAATTAATGATTTGCTCGAACCGAAAGGATGATGGTTTCTCTTTTTCGATTGAACCTCGACAAAGGCAGGTGGACTGGATGAATCGATTCTGGTACGTTACGATTTGTAAATTGTATAATCACTGTTGAAATTGGTGGAGTATAATCATTTTCCTTATTTTGCAATCAATGTTGTAGTATAACATATTTTTCTGCTTTTTATATGCTGGTAATATCCAAATTCTTGGAAATCTTGTATGGTAATCGAAGGTCAAGTATATATTCTGTACTGTTAAATTTCCGTCACCTTTGGAATTATCAGTAAATTAACGATCAAATTATCACATATCGTATATGATATTCCCTTTGGCCAATTCCTATCAAGGTTGATTTGTCGTTTGAATTGTAAAGAAAAAAACCAAAAAAAATATATTTTGGCCATTTTGACAAATATTTTACGGCACATATCTATGTCTCTATGATAAAAAAAAATTGACTAAATAAATGTCACCTAACTTGTTTGGGAAGGCAAATAAATATGCAGGAAATCAAATAAACAAATTCATTCCAGACCGGTTATTTTAAAAAACTTCAACAAGTGAGTGGAATTTATAAAAAACTAACAAGATTACTTGAATAGTATAAAAAAAATTCAATGAAACAATTGAAAAATTACATGAGTATTAAAAATTTTTGACTCTAATCAAATTGAACATTAACAAATGTCAAGATTCCTCTAGATGTTGGTGATACAGTATAAACCTGCGGAGGTCGTCAATGGAGGGAGATGAAGAAGGCTGGTTTATACGAAGCTGGTCTCAGCGGTACGACGAAGAAACTGATCTCAGCGGTACGATGACGAATCTGGTTGTGGGTGGTTATATATTGATTTTTAGACCCCCTTGTTAGCGTGAATTGGTTTGCTCTTTACGGGCCAGGCTGAATTTGATGTGCTGTATGACCTCCTAGGGTACCAGTCCTTCTGTCTCAGTAGGTGGCTTCACTCCGTGGTATATATCATGCGAAGAAGATGATAGGAATCAAAATTTGTACAAAAAGGGGAGAACGAAGGATATCCTTTGAACCTCAAGTTTTTATGATTCAAATTTTAATCTAGAGTCAAAAGATAGATACAAATGATAGCATACAAAAAAAAAATGCATCAGTCCATATAGAAGACTGGAAGATCACAGTAAAGAAAAAATATCAAGTAGCAATAAAATATGCTATTCTGGTTTCGAATTTCCAAGTTAATTCTAATCATCACCCAAAACGTTATGTTGAAGTTCAGTTAAATTTTGAAACAAAGTAAGCTTTGATAAGGTGATTATATGTACCAGAAGGGTCAAAAAATTTAATGGGTGAATGTATTCAGAAGGAAATACAAAAATTTCCTTGAAACTTTACCAGAAACAAATTGAATATAGTATTCTGAAGCAAAATACTCTGAAGTCGCCAGAGAAAAAATATAGTAGTTTAACCCATTAACGCCTGAATTTTTAAATTTGAGTTTGAAACGTTATTAGTTGTTTTTATTGATTTCCTTCAACTCAATGGGTATCAAAATAAGGTTTTTCAAAATAAAATTAACGAATTTTTCAAAAAATTGGATGGATCCATATGGTGCCGCTAGGCGCTTCCCTGTTGAAATTATTTCACAATAAAAAAAAACTAATTCTTTGTTTTGAATGTTTTTTTTCCAATATACATTGCAGAATCAAGCACTTACTACAGTAAAAATCACCATATATCTATTAGCATTGAAAATCTTCCAAAAAACGTATGCAATGTCGAACTCGATATTCAATACATATTGTTATAACTTTTTCGGAACAATTTGAGGCAGCACATCGCTTTCTTTTGCCCTCTGGGACTGGAATTAGGCAATAATCAAGCCTATCCTGTCTCATGTTAGCAGACACACGTAGCTTCCCACCCACAGGAGTAGATGGTCTACCACCCTGATTCGGAGGATTCTTGAATCTTGTCAAATATTATTGAAATTGTAATAAATAAATTAAGTGGATCAGGATCTGGGCTCCATATGGAATCTGTCACTTCGCCTTCATTGTCTGAAGCTTATGGTATATCTCGTGCACCTTGAAGTGTGATTCTTCTAAAATATCAAAATCTAAATTTATTTCAGTTTAGCGCCTAGCGGTTCCATATGGGACCACTAACATTTACACACCGATATAAACAAAAGTTGAATTTTTATAGTGATTTCGAAAAGTAATATCAAAAATATATACTTTTTAGCAAGTTTTAACTACAATTATAATTGGGTGATAATTCCTAGAATATATTAAAATCTACTTACCGTAACTGGAACCCGCGATTTTCATCCACTGCACAATTACACTAAAAACAAACTCCTGTCACAACCAGCTGAATCTCAAAATACGCATAAACACTGCTTTGGTGCCTCATCTAACATGATAACGCAATCTGTATTGATTCAGTTTCTTCTGGTCCATGCCTGTACCTAATAATTAGGAAGGGGTTACGTGGGTCCATATGGGCTCGGTAGGCGCTAATGGGTTAAAGCAAAATACTCAAATGTTGCCAGAGAAAAAATATAGTATTTAAAAGCAAAATACTCAAATGTTGCCAGAGAAAAAATATTGTATTTCAAAGCAAAATACTTGAATGTTGCCAATGCAAAAATATACTCTGTTAAAGCAAGTTCCAAAGGAAAATATAGCGTTAGGAACCAAAATAATAATCAGGCCCTAGAGCAAAATTATACTATTCAGTTAAGATAAGAAGAGAGAGACCACATGTTTTTCAGTGGGCACAACTCTCTCAGATCAAGATGAAGTTGAATAATTCTTTTTATTGAAGAATTTTCAGAGATAAACCGAAGAGGGAGACCGCACGTCTTTCAGTGGGCACAACTCTCTTGGATAAAGATAATTTCGGAATAGGGCGGCAACTCCCTTTTCGAATCGATAAGCCAGGTAATTCTCAAAAAATTTAATGAATCTTTCTGCTCTTGGCGACAAGGTAGTAACTGAAATGAATTGATTCTGCAACGATCAATAATCAAACAACCCTCACTGTGAATTGAATGAAGTAAATCGATAAAAGAAACTTATTGAATGTGAATAAAATTTTATGCTTGAGGAATATATTAAATCGAGTGTTCTGAGACAAGTTGAGCCAGAAGTACAATACTCTCTAGAAGCAATTTTTTCCCAAAAGAAAACCAAAATAATCTCATAATCGTATAGTTATGAAATTAAATAAAAAATTGCTTACCAGAGAGCTGTCCTATAAGGTACTGCAGAACTGTCCCAGAAAAGTCGAATACACCCTTTGCAATCAGAATCCTTGAAATAATCACCCTGGTCCTGCGAGGTAAGCGCTAATCCACTCGAAATTACCAATTATCTGGTACCTAAAAATGGAAAAAGCGTAGAATTGATTTCCAAAAAAAATTCGTTGCAAATGGTCTGGACGGATTCTACGTCAGATACATAGACATGTGCACTTAATGCTTGCCCAAAATGGCCGAAATAATTCTTTTTTGGTTTTTTCTCCACTCAAATCCAAAACACAAATCAACCTCGATAGAAATTAGCGAAAGTAAGATATAAAATAATATGTAGGTTATTTAATCGGAAATTCACTGATAATTCCAAAAGTGACAAAAATCTTACAGTATTGAATTTATACGTAACCTTCAGAAACTACCATCTAAGAATTCGAAAAGAACAAGCAGATAAAAAGCGGAAAAAATAATGTTAATCATCTACAACATTAATTGCAAGATAAAGAAAATAATTATACTCCACCAAATTCAACAATGATAGTCATTCAATTTAGAAATCGTATGGTACCAAAATCAATTCACTCACCACACCCGCCTATTTCGAGGTTCAATCGAAGAGAGAGAACGATCATCCTCTCGGTTCGACGGAATCACAGTTCACCCTTTTTTCCACAAACCATTCTCTGTTTTTTCTCTATTTAAAAACACTTATGGAAAAACCAAGCGCTCACTCGCCATGACAACAAATTCGATCAACTTGACTTGAATACCTTCTCAAGGATCGATAATAATGATCGCCGTTTCGCAGTTCACGACCCTAGCAGTGACTACTGACCCGTACCACCGTAAAGATAACCGGCAAAGTATGAGAAATCGGTTATGTATAAGGATGTAACGAAAAATTCGTTACACATCACCACAACCCGGTGTAAAAATTTGGAAACCCAGAAGTTTACGAATTTTAAACCTTTTGCAACTGAAACCAGGTATCTAAAGTTCGCAAAAAAAAATTCTGAAACTCCATAAATTCCCAGGCACACTGACTCTATAACAATTACGTGAAGGTTATAAAGAGAAAAAAAAAATGGAAGCTAAATAGGCATGCTCTCAAATGAGTCCAAAACCCAACCCTAACTTTCAACAGCCCTGTATACTGACAGGCGGAAGGGTTGAAAAGTATTCAAATCGAACAAAATATTTGTAAATTATAGCATTCACAAAGCTAAATCTTCAACTCGTTGCACTCCTGGCAAACTAAATGAGTGAAGGAAAAGATACATTTGAAAAAATTCAATGAGTAAATGATAGCATTTACCAAGCTGAAACTTCAATTATCTGTTTTCACAACAGACTAAATGAACGAAGGGAAAAAATGGTTGCGATGAATGATGACATCCAGGCCCAGAAACTGTGTAACCGGAGTCCCCCCAAACAATTCAGCCAAAGTGCCCTCGTCGCTGCCAGGTATTAGGTGGTGCGCCGTTGAGGAACACCCATAACCACTCGTCCCCAGATTACTCGGGACAACCACTGATCCTACCGAAACAGGAGAAGGAAGGCCCCATTCAGCACAAACCTGGCGAAACAAAATAATACCAATACGAAATATAACCCATTCAGGTTTTACCAGCTGTCACCTACAACTGGAGTAACTACAGCGTCACCAAACTAAAAATAAACTAATGGTTCACGATACAAAATACCAAAGAGGGACGGGAATGTTCCCGTTTTTTCCACTGCGAGCAAGTCCTCAGCCTAAGCAGACCAGTCGAACTGAGGTCGGCACAGTAGTTGCATCCAGCCGTCACCTTTAAGGCCTAAAGTCATGATCACCCGTAGACTCACGACTAGCCAAATACAACCCCCCAATACCTTCCCTTCAAGAGATCCTGTCAGAAAAAAAATATTCCAACAAAAAAGCGAGTCCCTTCAAAATTTTGAATTTGCGCTAATTTAATTATAAATTAGCCGAGGAAAAGAGACAGATAAGATAAGGAAATAAGATGAGCAGATAAGAGAGAAGATGAGATAGATAATATAAGATAAGTAGATGAGAGATTCAAACTCAACCAACGAATGGGAATTAGCACCCTACCTGCGGTATTACAGTATTACCTGAAAAGAAGGTATTATCAAAAAATTTGATGTTCCACTAGAAAGTTATTGAACTATCTCAAACGGAGTGAAATCCATCACTTCCAGTTGAAGATTCCAATGTTTAATACGGTAAGATACGATGCGATATTACTAGACAATCTCCAACGAAATGAAATACATCATCTCCAGTCAAAGATCCAATTGTCTGATACGGCATCGATACGATACGATAAGACATTATTAGACTATCTCGAACGAAATGAAATTTCCAATTTAAGATACGATTTTCTAATAAAGCCACGAGAAGATGAGAAACGACAAGGAAATGACAAGGTAAATACATTGATGTAGTCTGTAACCAGATTTCACGAAAGACAAAGTAATTTTGTATGAATTCAAATTGAAAAAACTACAAAGAACCGCAAAAATGATTCAAAATCAATCTCTCACATGAGGTGTTGACAAGGTTTCGTTTTGGGAAGTACAGACTTTCCATCAGGAATTACCAGAAGATAAACACTTCCTCAAAGTACAACCTTAGTCGACCCTTTTTGCTACGTTCTACATCAACATATACACTTTTTCCTCAAAGGTTGACTTTGACAACTGAACGATAAGTTACTGCAAATATTAGGAAAAAGGCTAGGTAATAAGGTGTATCGATATATCTCTCAAAAAACCAAGGGATACTCAACTGAATAGTAGACGAGTACTAAACCGAAAAGATACAGAAAAATTCTTAAGCCCCTCTCACAGAGCCCTAAGAATAGGAATCACGGGTTGACAAATTTTCTTGTTAGTGGCCAGTTTTGAGAATTTTACTCAACATCTGGTAAATGCCATGATGAGAGAATTCTTAGGCCCCTCTCACAGAGCCCTAGGAATATAAATCTAAGATGGAAATGTATTCTGAAAGTGGTCGGTTTTGAGATTTACTCAACATCTGGTGAATGCCATGGTGAGAGAATTCTAAGGCCCCTCTCACAGAGCCCTAAAAATAGAAATAAAAAGTTGAAAGATTTCCTTGTTAGTGGCCAGTTTTGAGACTTTTACTCAACATCTGGTGAATGCCATGGTGAGAGAATTCTTAGGTCCCTCTCACAGAGCCCTAAGAATATATAAGATATATCAATACTGCCACAGAAAAAGGAAAGATAATATGAAATATGCCCTCTCTCGAGAAGTGAGGAGGAAAATATTTAGTCGCCTGAACCCTCGGACCCAGCACTAAAATATTCTTCATCAGATAAATTTGAATCGTCATCAACAAAATCGGATTTGAGATCCTCAACATGCCAACGTCCTGAGTCTTTGCCATCCATGTCTTTAAGCTCATAAACCAAGTGAGAGATAACCTTAGAAACAATGCAAGGTATAAATTCGGGAGCCAATTTTGCGGAATAGTTATTCGGAGCTGAAGAAAGAGTTACATTTTTCTTCCAAAGTCTGTCACCGACATGAAATTTCAGTTCTCGTTTTCTCAAGTTATACTGACGAGCATTCCGAATATAGGCTTGATGTAACTTTTTGCGAACATCAAAAAACAATTTCGGAAGTTCTTGAATATCATCGATTCACTGTGATTTCTCAGTGAAAGTGAGAATGTAATTTTCATTTTCTGAAATTTTGCCATGAAAATCTCCTGTGACAGGAATGTTTCTTGCAAAATTTAAGAAAGCTGGAGAATAGTCAGTAACCTCATGTTTTGCTAATCTGATAGCTTGAGCAGCTTTATAGATAGAAGAATCCCATGTTTTATGATTATCATGGATATAACAGCGAATGGATGTGACTATCACCTTATTAGCTCTTTCAGCAAAATTAACTTGAGGGTGATATTTGGCATTATACCAAATCTTTTGAACTCGATAATCTGTCATTAACTTTTTAAATTCTTTGCTAACGAACTGGCTTCCATTGTCCACAAGAAAAATTTGAGGCACACCATAGATAAGAAATACATTATTTCCAATGAATTTTACGATATTTTTCGAGATAGCTTCAGACATTGGATGAACTAAGACATATTTGGTAAACCAGTCTACGACGACCAAAACATATTGGTTACCATTTTTGGACCTAGGATGAGGACCCACAAATCTGCAGAAATACATTGGAAAGAAAAATTTACGTTTTTGTGAGATCCCATATGACCCGCTCGAGGTAAATTCGAAGTTTTGCAAGCAGCACAAACAGGACATTTCTTAACATACCTATAGACATATTTGCGAATTTTTGGCCAGTAATATAATTCTGGAATACGAGAAAGGGTTTTTGATATCCCTGAATGGGCAGCAGTTTCGTTATCATGATAAAATGTAAAAATTCTTTGCCGATTGGCAGAAGGTACTACTATTTTTCAATCAGTTAGATTACTAACTAGATTGTAGGGAGAAAAGATATGTTTGTAGATAATACCATTTTTGACACGGAATGAGGAATAAGCTTCCGGGGTTTTTTGGATTTTCTGGATCATGGAAGTATACCATGCATCCGGCTGAAAAGTAGAGACATTGATAACGGAAATTTCGGCAACCGAACGAATTGAGGCATCCGCCACTACATTCGAAGAACCTTTCTGATGCTTAATAGTGAAGTCAAACTGAGAAAGTTTCACTGTCCATCTAGTCAAACGTCCAGAAGGGTTAGATAAGTTATGAAGAAAGATAAGGGAGGCATGGTCAGTTTCAATAGTGAACTTGGTTTCTTCGATATAGCTTCGGAACTTTTCTATACCAAAAATGACAGCTAACAGCTCCTTTTCACATAGACACATTGCTGCAGTTTCTTTATAGTTATCTATAGAATTCAATATTTTTGACAATGCCTGATAGACAGCCTTCATTGTGCTTTTCCCCTTCCTGAAGCCATTTTGTTTAGACGTCAATACATTATCACCTGTGGGCAGCGCCTTCTACAATTGACACTTTGAGTACGGCATGAGGTCATGGGGATGCCGCGCTTGTTTTCATACAGGGCGGGCGCAGCATTGATGTGATGCCGCACAACATATTTTCACTCAGACGGTGTATATCTCATCGAGACTCGCGTTTTAATGCTAACTAAATGGTAGGCCATCAGCGCCGGTCTAGTGACCAACTTTTATGGGCCGGACCTAGAATGATCAATTGGGATGGCTTTTCTCGTAATCGCCCATTTTCAATATTCAATAAATAATATGACTTCTCTACTCGAATTACTGCATCAACTGATCTTGAAATCGGCACCCACCAGAAACTACGTGTTTGAGTTGTACATAGCCACAACGATACATTGTTTCTAGCCAACAGATGACATTACATTGGTACCATGCCGGCTCAATAATACAAATACTTCTATATAGATGGCGTGAGATCAACATGATGCCGCAAATCAAATCTTTCAAAAAACCAATTAACATTCAAAACTTATGATATTTATGAATATAACAAGTCATATTTGCCGGCTGAGTGACTTATTTCTTTTTGTACAGCCATCCTCAACTTGTTAAGTGCCAAACTAAGATCAAATTTGAATTTCTTATATTGAAAAATCCCCGAATAACAATTTTTGTCGAAATATCGACATTAGTTTGAATATTATTCACGAAAAACCAAAATAAAAATGAATTTTTGGCACCCTGTATATCAGAAATGAAGACCTTGCGGACCCATGCTTATATGAATTTTTCACCCTATAGATAACTGAGGAATCGTCCTGTTGAATATCAGACACTTATTACATAACACCCTGTATATTTAATATATACAATAATATCAAAACTTCAGATTTGCAGTTCCAGCGAAGTTCTCGCAGTAACGGCACAGTTAACTGTCCGATCTATCCATTTTTGGGGTGGAGCAGTCCCGTTATCAGTTCCAAGTCTTTCTTGTCCAACTCGAGAAACTGTTCAGCTTTCTTTGGCGATGGGATCAAAAGCCTTTTTGCTTGTCTATGCCCTGAAATATTATTCGGGTGGGTTTTAATTTGGTCAGCTTCCCAGCGCCAAAACTCTCCGTTGATGTGAGCTTTAAAAAAAGCACAAAAGGGTTCAGTGCCAGAAAATTCAGTGTTCGCGCCTTCCTTGGAAAAGCTGTCGCTTCTTCATTGCCTCTGATTCACTTTTGACCTGACACCTACATCAGAGTAACCTGATTGGTCGTAGCCAGAAAGTTTGCAGTACCAAGTCAGTCTAGACTCACCAGTGTGTGACTTTTAGTGCTGCTTGGCTGTCTGATAAAATATAGATATATGCCTCTCTCAAGGCATTCTTGGGCGCAAATCTCTATAGCATGGATTTCTGCCTGAAAAATTACTGGGTCTTTACCTAGGGATTCTGAAGAAATATTATCCAGAATCTTCAGATGTCCAATCAGATTTCCAGCCTTCATGTTTTATGCCTGGTGCAGTCTGAAGGCACTTTCATTACACACAAGTGCAGAGCGGAAGATTCAGTGTTACCTCTAGTGCTGCAGTGGGGCACGTGATTCCCAGACAGGCTAACCGCTGCACTTTCTGCAGCTTGATTCGTGCCTAGTGCTGTTGAGTTTTTGGCAAACAATACTTATGAGGCATAGGTGACCATGAATCTGATAATCGTTTGATATTACCAGTATATCATTTTCAGATTAACACCCCATGTTTTGCCAAAAACCCTACGGCACGTCCAGGTTTTTGCTGTAGCTTTGGAGATAATGCTTTCAATATGACTGTTCCATGTTGGTCTTTTGTCGATCATGACACCCAGGTATTTGTCCTCATTGGAAAAAGTTAGCTGAGTTCCATTCAGGGTTGGGGCTTCCAGTTCATACTTACGCCTCCTTGTGAATGGAACCAGCAGGAGAAAGGAGGTGAGACTGAAGGGGCGATAGGACTCTGGTTCGTCTGATGGACGTCTCCCACTCATTGGTATGAACACCACTGCAGCCTCCCCCCAGGCTTTCGGTATGTGACTGAAAATGGAACTGGCCTTGAACAGTTTTTTCGAAGGGGTTATATTATGTCAAGGCCATTTTGTAATGAGGCAGGAAATATTTTGCCCTGTCCGGCCGATTTGAAAGGTTTGAAGCTCTCAATGGCCCATTTGATCTTTTGGGTAGTGGAGATTTCCCCCGCTAGGCTCCTGCTGGTTCTGTTGGGATAAGTGACAACCCTTTCTAGCTGAGCACTTTGCAGTTCGTCTTCAACAACTTAGGATTTAGGAAAGTGTGGCTGGATGAGAACAATTATGATTTCCTTCTGGTTCTCTGCATATCCACCGTTCGGCTTTTTGATCAGTCCGATGCCGTTGGTATGTTCTTTGGAAATAACTCTCTGGCGTTGGACTGGAGCTGATAACGTAATTCACTCGCACATTTGCCTACATATTCTTCTTTCGGATTTTTTGGTTCCTTGTTGTATTCAGAGTTCTTCGTCGTATTCTCAGTGTCCCAGACTTTCAGCTCTATTGAAGAGTTTCCTCACTTTTTTCCTAAGTTTGTCTAGCTCTTTATTCCTCCAATTGACAGCCTTTTGTTTTTCCGGGCAGCTGATTTCTTATGCTTTCATTATAGCATTTTGAAGCTGCTTGAAGACTATATCTGCTACCTAGGCTAAATCGATGGATATATGTTGGTCCTCAAATTGCCTCTCGAGATGCTCTCCATAAGCATCCCAGTTTGGGTTTCCTATATCCTTCGAAGCGTGTTTCCGATGACTCCAAATCGAATCTTATGTGTCGATGATTCGACATCGAGGAGTCATCAGAAACATGCCAGTGTGAATGTAGTTTGTTGTGAATGTAGTTGTTATAAATGGATCAGCAAGGGTTAGGACAAGAACCTCCTTTCTGATCGCATTCATGGGCTTGTTACCTTTATTGACAATGTCCATATCAGGCACGAAGGTACTCACCTCGTGTGTTCATGTCTGTGCTTTCGTATGCGAGATCGTGCGCGTTCGCACAGAATGAAATGCCTGTTTTCTCTTAGACACCATCTGATGAGGCGTTGGACTTCCTTTAGGGTTGGACTTCCTTTAGGGGTGGATGTAAAAATCTGCGTCTTGCCTGTTTCAGTTGGCACGATGGCGGTAGTCAGATCTCCAGTGATCAACTCTGGAACAGGAAAAGTTTATTGTTGGGTGTGAGCAATATGGCTGCTCGTGGTTTTTCATGAGTGTTGCAAAAACTCAACTCGCATGATTTCATTATTTTATTGAGAGTCCTTGCGTTCGACCTCTATTGATCGAGGGATCTTGAAGCAACCGTATACTAAGATTTCCTCCAATAAACCTCCTTTCAAGCACACTTGTGGCTGCTCTTGAATGTTGCAGGTTTATTCGAAGAACCTTGAGCTTCTGGATCATCTGGGTAGAATTCTCACCAAGGTTCCATTGTGTGCTGTCCCTCCAACGATCCTCCCATTTCCGCATCCTCCCATGGTTTTTGGGGAGATATCCTGGAGTTTGCATGATCCTAACTAGTCCATCCAGGTTTAGCTACTCCACCTCAAACTTGAGGAGATTTTTATTGTAGTTCTCGTCTACTCGGGCGACCGGTTGGGGCAAGCGTCTACGGATATGTCTAGTATTACTAGCTAAAAACGCAGTCTGTACCGGACAGGTTTTTTCGCGCATGGTTCCAGCTCTCCGGCGCATCAGGATTGCTCTGGACTTGGCATCCAGTCGCTTCCCTGTACACCGGAGAACAGGTTCCATCCTCCACGCTGTAGTTCCTGGTACTTTTTTTAGGGTGAAATTTCGTTAGGAAATAGCAATACCACGTATGATCCTGCTATCTCCTATCCAGGCGGTGGTACGTGAAAGCAAACACCCGATGGCTACATTTACTCGTCATTTCACGGACTGAGCCCGCGTTCATATGTTGGGTTACAAGCGGTGAGCTGAGCAGTGACACAACGGCCAAAGAAGCAACCGACCCCAAACTTTCTACTGGGACACTTGCTATTGTCTTCATTACTTAATTTTATTATCCGTGCTTTATGATCTGACAAGAGGCAATTTATAACTTGCGCATTTATCTATTCCACATCATTGAAAATTTTGTCTCTACAGGTCTTTGAATTGCCTTGTATGATGGTATATTATGCCATCCCCTTTTTCAATCCAATGTATTCCTAACTTTTGAGGTTAAGAAGGAAATGACAGAATATACCAGAATACAAAGTAATTCAATGACCTGTTGATATTTTCAATAATGTGGAATCGATAAATGCGGAAGTTTTAAAATGCCTCTTGTCAGATCATAAAGCACGGATAATGAGATTCAGTAATGAAGACAATACCAAGTGTCCTAGTAAAATAGTACACAATAAATCTGTGCAAAAAGTGGATTTTTCAGTCACTTTGCTTCCGAAAGCTGGACTAAATTGTACGCTGAAAAAAATGCCAGTGGACATATTCTATAATACCCTAAAATACTATCACGATATATCATTTTTCCCAGTC
>JAFIRS010002351.1:0-155000 GCA_018342105.1 Gonioctena quinquepunctata | reverse complement strand
ACGCCTATGGAATTTCAGAAGTCGGTTCTACTGTGGAGCCCTCTGGTCGTTCTATTAGTGAATTTCAGAAAATGGCCATTCATTGTTACTCAATCATTGGAAATAATGCAGAAATTCATCAAAATAATTATTTCCTTTATTCAGGAGAAACTTACTACGACCTATTCTGCAATAAATATCCTAATCAGTGCTTCATAGTAAATATATATTGGAAATGTGGATTTATGTGATACTGAAAGTGAAATTCTACCTCGTTTTATAGGTTATGTGGTCAATATAGTAATTCATGAAATGTTCTATCAAAAAGGATTCTTTAAAAAATTTAATTTTGATTGCACTATAGTAACTTCTAATAGTTTCAAAATATACCTGTGACTTCTTGTAACGAGAATGTTCAGTGTTTCGGATTTCTCCCGTTTTTGGAAACTGCAGCCTCTTTTGTCGACTGTGACTTCGCCTCGTACTGGTAAATCTCCAATAAAAAAGGCAAGATTAACTCTGCATCTGGGATCTTTCATCTGCTATTGTCTTGTCAAATAACTGTTTTTCTAATACATATTGATTGAGTTTTCAAAATTAATTTTTTTTTCATTCGGTTCTTCCAAAATTATTTTTTTGTTCTCTCACGCTTAGTTTGTTGATTTCTCTCCCTTGATACCAACATCCTTCGTTTCTTTCTCGAATTTTCGATTTTCACGCACCTTTTGTTGCACTTTTCATTATTTACACCTTTTTGGTAGTTTTTATTTACAAAACATCTCTAACTACCTTACATACTATATACAAGACATGTAAAAATAATTCTTTTGACGTTTCTGCTTTTCATAATTTCAAAATTCCTCATTTTGCATCATGATCTTTTCTGGCATCTCATTGGCTATTGTGTTGAGATCCAATTTTATATACAGAATGTTCGAATTTTTTACATTTTGTTATCTGCTTGTGCTCAATGATATATTAGTAAAATTTGGTTTCCATAATTTTTTAAATTATGTCAATTGCTTGTAATGTTGGAAACATGTTCATCTCAAATATAGGTGTTGATTGATATTATATAAGGTTTCAGAAAAACAATAGAATCTTCAGAAAAACTGTAAAATAAAATAGCACAGATTACTAAATACGAATATATTTGATTTATGGGTTTTTTCAATTTTTCATTCTTATTTCAACTCTTTAAACATTTAACGTACTTCTAAACATAACAATATATATATATATATATATATATATATATATATATATACTCATTTACATATATATATATATATATATATATGTATATATATACATATACGATCTTCCAAACAGCTCATCACTTTTCACTTGGTATTCGCGGATAACACATCTTTTGCTGAACGTTTAATAAAAAAGTTGTTTTTAACCGCTTTCTTAGTTGATTTACCAACCCTCCGAAGTTGATGAGAACTTGCCAAGATCACGGGGGCCTCACCTTTTGTGGTGGGATCCAAAACCTTTCTTGGGGCTTTGAAAAAATGTTCGCCGGCTGTGCTGGGAGTTGAACCCGCATCGTCGGGTGGCAACAGTGGACACAAGATTAACGCTCGTGCCACTGAGGCAGTAGCCCCGTATACATGTAGTGATGTGACATCTCTTGTGAATGTCATTCTAAAGAATCAAATTGGTTCAATGCAAATGAGGTATGTCTAATCAAAAATTAATTAAAAACGCTTATCTTTGAAATCGAACAAAACCAAACAGAAGCCAGTGAATCACTGGCAATATGGCTTGATACAAGAATAACCTGGCAAACTCATATTCATAATCTGACAAACAATTTATGATGGGAAATTATGCTCTCAGAGAATTGCAAAACGACCTCGGCCAAAATATGGCTATAGCTGCCTATCATGCAATTTTCCATGGTACAATGAAATATGGACTGATAATCTGAGGAATGTCCACACACATGCGAAATGTGTTTACCATGCAAAAAGAGCAATTAGAGCATTTGTTGGGATACAGGGAAACGACTCATGTAAACGATGATTCATAAAACTTAATATAATGTCACTACCACCTGGAAAATATTCTGCAATCTCCTAAACATAAAATAAAATGACTCCAACAAACGGATGCAATCATAGAAACAAAATACAGTGACAGAAACAAAGACAAGGGAAAAAAATGGGAATAAATCTTCACAACCCATTGCATACACAACTAAAAAAATAATTAAAACATCTCCCAGGCAATGCTCACTACGACATATCAGAATTTGACATTCAATTAAGCTGTATTACTACATATGTGAATCATCCTGGGTTTCAAAATTCTAAACTTAAATTCAATATAAATTCAATTGAAATATATTTGAAGTATTTCACTTCATTATTCCATTAAAGATATGGAGTAAGTATTATCAAACAAATATTTGATTTATGAAGCATATCTATAAATATATAATTTGTGGGAAATTTCATGTTCTACAGCTTCAATGTTAACATAATTCGAAGCATAGGTAGCGAGATAATTACGAAAAACAAATTTTTGCGAATTTCGACTTTGAATATCTCGAGACGTAGACACGAAATCTTATGAGAGGTTTCAGCCAACTTTCAAAATGCCAAAACAAAGGTTTTTACAAGTTCATAGCTCACTATCTTTCATTCTGAAGTGGACTGGATCATTCTGTGAAACAACAATAGTGATTGTTTTCTTTGAAATTTATGTCGAAACATGTATCCCTTGTAAAACACCATATTTCGAACCATTATTTTCATCTATCAATGGGCAGTAAATATTGAGAACAATCTTTTGACTTGAGAGTGGAAGCCTCGTATCGAACTTTTTCTCTTATACATCTTCAATATCACTGTCAGAATGTTCTTCAGGAGCTGTAACTACATAAAAGCAGAATCATTTACCATCTCTGCCGCTGGTCATGATTCAATTATAATTAATTTGTATTACTTCGTTTGTAGAAACAAGTCAATACAATTATAAACGCTGCAAAATAACTTTGATCTACACTATAATCGTGGTTCAATTGAAAAAATTAAATGAATGCTTTATGTTAGTGTAAAAAAAAATTGGCGGCATGCAGACAAGAATTTTTCAAATCTAGAAAATACATCTTCGGGCAGGGATCGAACCCACGACCTCATGATTACCAAGTCATGTGCTCTCCCAACTGAACTACCGATGACCTACGTTTGCATCTGCGATCGGGATATCGCTTTCTAGAAATTAATGTCAGTGTTATGAGGTGGAAGGAAACTCATTCGCTATCAAATGATCATCAAGATCCAATTTACCTCATAACCTTCCTAAACACACTCACATTAAATTCTTGAAAGCGACATCCCGATCGCAGATGCAAACGTACGTCTGAGGTAGCTCAGTTGGGAGAGCCCATGAGGATATCTTTTTCTAGAATTAAAAAATTCTTGTTTTCACGCCGCCAACTCTCTTTTACAAATGAAAACCGAAATTTAATCGATAAAAAGTACAGTGGAGAATCTCCAGCATGAAAATGAAGGCCTGAAGAAAGAGGTCATTGAACTGGTAACTAAAATAGAAACTTTGGAAAGAAAACAAAAATCCAACGACATTATATTTTACGGTGTTTGCGAAACTCAATTCGTCACTAGTGACAAAAAATTATGGAATCAATTAATACAAAGCTGAATGTAGAGATCAGCAAACATGACATAGTTGATCTGTTTCGGATCAGGGCAAAAAAATATGAGAAGAGCCGTCTCACCTTGATTAAATTGTGTTCGGTACAGAAGAGAAATGAGATATTCAGCAAAATCAGGAATCTCAAAAACACCAACTACGCCATTGAACAAAACTTCACAGAGAAAACCATGATAGAAAGACGACTCCTGGTACCATTTCTTATCCAAGCGAGAAAAATGGAGAAAGTTGCGTTTCTTCAGCAAAATAACCTAGTCATAAACAATCGAACATAGACCTTCAACGATTTAAACCACAAGGATCTCAACGATCTGATTATGAACGATGCTAAGAGAAGTGAACCAAGGCAAATCCCGACGTCGCCCGTGAACCTCCACCCCTAGCATCAAAAAACTTACACACTGCGTAACAATACAGGGAAGAAATGAGATACGCACTCTATCAAAGTATATCACTGTTATGCTTTTAAATGTTCAGTCAATACGCATTAAACTTGATCAAATAAACATAATGCTTGAACATTCTGAAAATTATCCTTCAGTCAATATAATATGCCTATGGGAACATTGGATGCGAAACGAAGAAGAATATTACTTTCAACTGAATGAATATGAAATTATCTCTTGTGATTGTCACGACCAACACATTCACGGTGGTGTGAAAATTTATGCTCAAACAACTCTAAAGTTGAAAGTCCTCGAAACCAACACTACAAAACTGTTAGAAATAGATTTTGCCATTGCACATAATATACCTACATTCAAGAATAGTGGTAATATTTGTGTACAGAAGCCCTTTGATCAATTTCTCGATAGTTTTTACGAACTGCTCAATGAAATTTACGACAATATATCAAATACATCTACATAGTCTGCGAGGATTTCAATATAAACTTTCTCTCCACGAAAAAATCAGATTAACTCAAATTGATACTAGAAATGCTCAATCTCGACATTATGATAAACGAACCTACAGTTGTAACACCAACAACTTCCTCAACATTAGATAACATACTTATAAATACAAATCTGGACTACCACTCAGAAACCACCAATTTGGGAATATCTGACCAAAACGCTCAGATCCTCAGTTTGAAATTGGATAATCAAGTAAGTAATAATAATAATAATAAGATGTTTATTTCGAAGGTGAAGTACATTACACTGCAAGAGTGCTATATAAATGCATTACACTGCAGGAGTGATATATAATTATAAAAATTGGAAATAAACGTAGTTAGGTCACGAAAACATAGCATGTGTGTGACAGTAGTACTAATGTACTTGTAATGTTGATAAAAAGATTGATAAAAAGATTATTAAAGACATATGTTTATAGAACAATAATAATTCACAAAAAGTTATATAAATATGAAAATAAAAAAACAATAAAAACATATAATGTGACTTAAAATTTGAAAGTTATATACTAAAGTATGTATATCAGTGCGGGGCATGGAAATGATATATTTTTTCAGATCTCTCCTGAATCTATTTGTATTCTGCTTGCTTTTTAGTTTGTCTTGTAGTTGGTTATGAAGTTTTTGGCTGATATATCTGTGGATTCTTTGGCCGATTGCTTTATTCATAAAAGGGATCTTGTATTTATTTTCCTTATTTCTAGTATTATATTCGTGGTTAATTTTTCGTAGCTCATGTTGTGTTTTGTGGATCTTTATGTTGCTGAGATGAAAAAAGAGTTGTACTGGGTCGAATATTTCCGTTTGTTGGTGGAGTTCATCTGAAGGGTAAGTTCGTTTTTTATTGTATATTATTTTGAGAAGACGTTTTTGGGTTATTGATACTTTATTCATTATTGTCTTATTTGTTGATCCCCATGCTTATATATCATATATAATATGTGATTGAACGAGGGAAAAGTATAGAATTCTCAAATATTTTTCATCGAGTATGTCTCCTAGTATTTTGAGGCGGTATATCAGGAATTGCATTTCTTTGATTAGATAGTTTGAATGAATATACCATTTCAAGTTGGAGTCTATGAAAATTACTAGGTATTTTATATGAGAGACTGGTTGGATTTCAAATGCATTATCAATATTCAGGTTTTCCGAAGGAGGGGAGTTTTTTATATTTGTGTAGATAGGTAGGTGATAAGTTCTAATGAAATTTAATGTTGAGAGTTTATGTGTAAACCAGTTTTTAATGCTCAGAAGATCTTATTCCACCTTTGTTTTCAGGGCAGCCCAAGAGTGGTGCTCGTAAAAGACAGCGGTGTCGTCGGCATATGTAAAGATTTTCCCAGAAGTTGGTATAAGATATATATTGAACAAAATTTGGCCCAAGATAGTGCCTTGTGGTACACCGTATTAAATTTTTTTCAAATCACTTTTGAAATCGCCAATTGTTACACACTGATGTCGACCGTCCAGGTAGCTACTGAATATTTTTAATGCTATTCCTCTTATACCGATATTTTCAAGTGACTGCAGGAGGAGTGGATGACTGACTGTGTCGAAAGACTTAGACAGGTCTATGAACACACAAAGACCTGCCTTATTGGTGTCTGGTGCATTATACATTTCTGTTGTTGAGTCTAGTATGGCATTCTGCGTTGATATTCTTTCAGGGAATCCGTATTGTCTGTCTGAGAGAATATTGTATTTTTTTATGTAAGCTGATAGTCTTGATTTCATAACTTTTTTCTCCAATTTAGATAGGGTTGTTATAAGTGATATAGGTCTATAGTTTATTACTTCATCTATATCTCCAATTTTGAAAATTGGGAGAATCATGGACGTTTTTAGTTCCGATGGAAATATTCCTTCAGCTAGAAATTTATTTATCAGGTATGTTAGGGGTTCCAAAATATAAGGTGAGACATGTTTCTGGATTTCAGCACTGATTTCATCTATTCCTACTGCTTTTTCATTTTTTAAGGATTGTATTAAGGTGTTCAATTCTGCTGGGGTTGCAGGGGCTGGAAACATGGATCCCGTAGTATTCAAGTTATGTATCGGGCTAAGACTCCACCTATATCAATGTAGTGTTTGTTGAAAGCTTCGACAATTTTGTTCATATTCTTTGTTTCAGTTCCTTCGATATTTATATGTTCTATTTCGGTTGTGTGCCTCTTTCTACCGCAAATTTCCCCTACTGTTTCCCATAATTTCGTGTTATCAGTTCGATTTTGCGCGATTTTTGCATTGTAGTAATCCACTTTTGTTATTTTTAGAATATTATTGAGTTTGTTCCTGTAGCGTTTGTAGTTTTCCATTGAAATTTCATTATTTGGATTCCGAAGGGTTTTTTGGTACATTTTGTCCCTAGTATTTATTGATTTCATTATTCCATTGGTAATCCAGGTTTTTTTTGTGTCCTAATTTGGTCATGTTTGTGCAGCCAGTGATATTAGTATTTAAAATTCTAAGAAATTGCTTTGTTGCAAGAGTTGCCTCTGGTATTTGGTATATTTCCTTCCAGTCTACAAGGCGGAGTTTCGTTTTCAATTTGGAATAATCAACCCTTTTAATCTTATTAATCTTCTTATCCCCTGGGAGTATTTGTTTTTTCCTATCATTATTTGCAGAAAAGTGCTGTAGTGGTCAGTGAGATTGGTTTCTATTATCATTGGTAATAATAATTCAGTAGTTTTGGTTTTAATAAAAATGTGATCCAGGCAGGACTTAGAGTTTTGGGATACTCTTGTGTAATCGTTTATCAAGGGGACAAATTTCAGTTCACTCAAGGTATTTAAGTATTCAATAGTGGGAATATCAAAAATTTCTTCTAATATATCAATGTTGATATCTCCAAGGAAAACAAAATAGTCATAATTTTCACAACTCATGAGGACATCTTTCAGTGCAGTCGTGAATTCTATGGTACAATATGGGGGGTTTTTGAACATGGCTGGTATATTGATTTTTTTGTTATGAAAGTTTATTTTAGTGTAGATTATTTTGTTTTTTTGATTGAGTTCAATTATTTCATGATTATATTCTAGTTCTGTCTTGGTAAACATAATTGTTCCATCATTCTGATTGTATGATCCCTCATTATATATCCTATCATATCCACTAATATTAAACAGATTTACATCACCTATCTGTCTGGTTTCTGTAAATACAATAACTTCTGGGTCGTGGGTTAGCTGATTAATGTAGCCCAAAAAAGCATCGGAGTTTTTTTGTATGCTTCTTATATTGTTGTGAACAATTTTAAAATTTACATTTCTACAATTTTTCTGGTTCTTTATTGTTTTGTTGTTTCTTCAAGAGAAGAGAAGGGAAGATATTGAGGCGGTAGGCGATTGGATGAATGGGTGTCTCTGTTGTTTGGTTCCTTCGGCAAGTGATTTTTCGGGATTTTTTGGGTGATGTTGAGAGAAGTGGATTGGTGTTCCTGGGGCGCTGTTTGATTTTTCTTGAGTTCCCGAGTCCTCTGTGTTCTCTGATTTTCCTACGGTGTAAATCTCTTTATTGACGTGCAATTTTTTTTTTTTTATGAAACAGTTGATGTTTTTGTCTTGCTTGGCGTGTTGCGTGTGTTTTGTTAGAGTTTCATTATCTTGTCGTTGTTAATTTGTCATGTCATGTGTGATATAAATGTTTGTCCCTTTAAGTTTCTTCACGTTCTTTAAGACCAGATATTTTTTCAGAAATGAAAGAAATTCTAATTTAATCGGAGCTTTTTCAGTTTTTCCCGAGAGGGTAGAAATTATTTAGGTCTTCTGCTTGCACCTCTACTCCGATCAATCTTTGAGTTCTCTCGTAATGAAATCAAGTTAATGCTCTGCCATGGGTGTTTTAGTCCAAATATTATTATATTGTTTTCTCTTCCTTTTCTCTCTATTTCTTCGAGCTTCTCTAGTATAAAGCAATTTTCTGTTTCCAATCTGTACAGTCTCTTAGTAACTTCTTCTACTTTGAGTTGAGTCGAACTTCTACTGCTTCAATGACCTGTTTCAGTTCCTGTTTTGCTTGCTTATCTCTTCCAACACGTCCCGATCGTTTCTGACATTATCGTGGAAGGGTTTTGAAAAGGAGTGTTGGTCTGCTTTATAGTCGGAGCAGTGTTTACATAGATAAGGAGATTTTGTTACTCTCAGTCGCACAGCACTGTCTATTTTTTGTTGGTACCTAAAGTTTGTGGAAATTTAGAGATTCTAACACATTAGTGGTATCGTTTTTGTGAAAGTGGACTTTTTATATGTGATGAGCATCAGTTGGATTTATTTTATTTTATTGTTCCTTCTTATCAAGTAAATATGCACTTTGTAACTTACATTTTACTTTGTGAGAGTTCTGAATTCTCCAGACTTACACTTCACACTGGCATTAAATTTATGAAATATATTTGTTTGAAACCACTTTATAAATTGAAATTTCTCGGAGTTCTATGGTCACCTTTATTTATATTCTATCCGTCTCGGTAAAACAGATGTGTTTGGCCCTTTTTCGTTCGGTGTTGATTTCGAAGTTTTTATCGTATATGGGTCGATCGCACAAAACAAAAACGGTACCTGACCTCCTATTTCTGCACGTGGTGATGGTTAACATTTGCTTTCCTATGTTTCAAAGTATTTGTATGCACTCAATGCTAGGATATTTTTGTTTGGTAATATTTCTGAATATAGTTCAATTCGCGTGATAATGTTGGAATCGTATTTTTCCGTTGCTTTTCACTTCACTTCAGATCAGTTTTAGTTGGAGCTCTGAGGACACGTGTACACTGTTCGACTATCCCACAATGAGTAAAGAACATAACTCAATCTATGAAGAAACCCAAAGGATTATCAATAGAAAAAATTGTCACAAATTCTCAAATGTCCTTAATTAGATTAACTGGAGGCCTCTATATGTAACAGATGATATAAATGACGTTTTCATAGTAAACTAGGAGCTGTTCAACTCTTGTTTCCTCAAGGCATTTCCTAATAGTTCAAGAGCGGGCTGCAGAAAAGCTGGCCAATTGAGTAACATAATGAAATGTTTGTAGAATGTTAGTACTCATAGCAAAAAACAAAAAAAAATTATTTCCTGAGCAAAAGTTGTGCATAAGTTTTTTATGGCCTTTTTTCGGAAAAACATACCATACCAGTGTAGCAACAGATTGGTGAAACTTTCAACATAAACTATCTTCCGAGGGGCCTAGCGGTCTAAGGCGCGAGATACAAAATGGTTTATGAAAGGACGCGGCTTTTTTTAATTTTTCATTTGAAATTGAAAAATGATTCATTTGGACCGAATATTCGTCCCAAAACAAATCATTTCTTTTGTCTAAGAGCTGGCTGCAGAAACCTGGCCGATCGAGTAACATAATGAAATGTTATTGCAAGCATTCATTTGATTTCATATATGTATGTTCAGTTGAAATATTTCGAATTAATTTTGACCCACTTGAAGTTGTCATATTAACGTGGAATTTGGCAGGTGTTCATAGTTCCGGTGACAATGCATCAACCACAAAAAATGTTTTAGAGGATGAATAACTACGGGGATAAAAACATCATATCCAAATAAACGTTTCCTACTCAACCTAAAAAAATACACAAATAAATCTTCCCAGGATTCTAAATTATATAAAAACGTAAACACGCACAGCTAACCAAATCATCAAACTTGCCAAAATTACCTGCTTTGGAAACCCTATATCGAATTCTACAAACAAAGCAAAAAAAACTTGGGAATTAGTCGGACATTTTACTAGAAAAAAAATTAACTAAAATCTATCAATTAATATAAATAATACAATGATCACAGATCCATCAGTTATCGCTGAAGAATTCAAGTCATATTTCGTAAATGTGGGTTGAATGTCAGCACTAAAAAAAAAGCAAGACATCGAGTACAGATTACTTGAAAATGACGAAGTTCAATAACATAAACCCTTTTTTTTCGCACCATTAACCTAAACTTATATTATCAAAAGTGTTTCTACTCAGAAGCGAAGCGATACCAATCACAATAATGAGATACCAATCACAATAATCAAAGTTAACATGAACGTTCTCAAAAGTCCCTCAACCCATCTTTCCAACCTCACATTCACTGAAGGTAATTTTCCAGCAGCATTAAAAACATCCATTATCATACCTTTACACAAAAAAGGTGACAAGCATGACCTGAACAATTATAGAGCCATTTCACTATTATCGTGTTTTTCCAAGTTACTGAAATGGAAAGCAAATCAGCAACTGACCTCCTATCTTGAAAAAGAGAAAATAATATCAAACTCCCAATTCGGATTCAGCCAGAACATAAATACCACCGACGCTTCATCTGCCTTGTTAGAAAAAACCAACCAGATTCTAGAATCAAAACAGCTCCTTTTGGGTATTTTCTGCGATCTCTCCCAGTCATTTGATTGCGTCGACCACGAAATTTTAATGAATGAAATGAAATTCTATGGAATACGAGGGGTGGCCAATAATTGGTTCAGGTCACATTTGTCCCAACGTCAAATGTGTCTGAGTTACACAAAGATTCAACAATCAAATTCAGGAATTCAACTCGAATCTTGCTGAAATAACATGCGGTGTTCCACAGGGCTCTGTCCTGGGTCCTACCCTCTTTTTAATATATGTCAATGACTTTTTGCCAATTTTCCAATAGTCAGCTTTTCACTGTTTGCTGACAACACGAGTATCGTCATCAATGAAAAAAATACAGAAACGCTGGAAACCGCTTCACAGCAAACCATGGATGGTATATCCGATTGGTTTATAGCTAAAAAACTGTCAGTCAACCTCGACAAAACTCATAACATTTTATTTCAATTATACGAAAATGAACCCAAAATAAACATACTGCTCACAAGATTCTACCCAATTTTTGAGTCTCCTTATAGATAAAAAGCTGAACTGGCCCAGTCATATATCACAACTGAATTCAAAACTCGGTAGGGCCGTATTTTCATTACGTACCGTAAGACGAAATTCGGGAATATATTTGCAGAATCTGTATACTTCGCTTACTTTCATAGTCTTCTACAATATGGAAACGAGTTCTGGGTACAGCAGTCAACTCACCCAGCACATTCATAATACAAAAAAAAAAGAATTCGAACACAATTTGATCTGAAATATAGAGATTCCTGTAGACATGCATTCAAAGAACATAGAATATTCACAAATGTGTACATATTCAAAGTATCACTTCCAATACACAGAAAACGTAATACACTGCTACGCCCAGCTGATTCACACACATATATAACGAGAAAACACGGCCACATTACAACAATACCAGAATTCGCAAGTCCTCTATGTATACTGGAGTGAATAGCACCAGTGAATACTTCCAAAGACTTTGTATGAGAACAACCAAGTAATGAATTTTCCTTAGTGGATTCTTTGTCTGCGGTATTTACTACTTTCTCATGCTCAGTGCTTGTGGCGTATACTATAATACTCTTCTAGGAATACATAAAAAGAAATCGGACTTCACTAGACATTTGGATGTCCATGATCGTAGAACACGAAATTCACATCTGCTCGTACCACCTCAGTACAGACTATCAAATCCCCAGAGAAATTCATCGAATGTCAATTTATATAATCATCCACCAGATGATTACAAGTTGCTCAACTTATATTCATTCAGAATGGAAATTAAGTCATTATTTCTTGAGAGTTGTTTCTATATTAACGTATATTATATCAAGTTGTGACTACCTGTTCAGTCACATATTTGTACCTATTTATGTTATATTTGTCCTCATATAATCTTAGCTATTTTACATATTTTCGTTGTATTTGTCTTTATGCTATTTTTCAATTGATTTTGTACTCTCTACCTGACTTACAACTAACATATAATGTAACGTTGTTAAATAAAATCTAACTATCTATCTTTTTTTTTTACAATCTCGAGAGGAAAAATTCCTACGGATACGCTTGTTGCGCATGCCGAGCTCGCACCGACTGAAGAACCCCTCTCCTCCGATAGGTACTGCGCAGGAATCACCGGATTGGTATAGTCATCTACGCAGTACTGGTCTGTATTTCGTTCTTGTATCTATTCTTCTTGTTCTTTCGTTTTCATTACTGTTCTCATGAAGTTATGTATGTTTTTCCATTTTTCTCTCTCCATGATCATCACTTCCAGGAATTTCTCAGTGGTTAGGTCGGCAGTTCCCATTGTTATATGTAGCGTCTGTCTTTGGGTGTGCCAGCTGGGGCAGTCAAACAATGTATGTGCTACTGGGTCTATCGCTCTGCAGTATTTGCATTTCTCTGTTCTGTTTCTGCTCTCTTGAATCTCTTCAGGTACGTTCTGAAAGCCCCATGGCCTGTGAGGACTTGTGTTAGGTAATAGTCTGTGCACCGATGTTCGCATTTCAGCCATTTCCCAAGTTCTGGGATCAGCGTTCTTGTCCATTCGGCTACCCCCTCCGATGTCCCCCACTCCTCTTGCCAAGCATCCAGGGTTCTGATTCTTTCCTCTCTTTTTGCCTGTTGGTTCACTTCGTCCCTCAGGTGAAGTCTGTGTCTTTCTTTGGCTAGCAGGTAAAGCGGAATCTCTCTTGCCACTACATTCAATGCTTTTGTTGACGTTGTTCTATAGGCGCTGCAGATGCGAAGTAGGCTTTTTCATTCTACTTCTGTCAGAAGGTTTTTGTATGTTACCTCATCTAGAACGGGGTGTCAAATCTGTCCTCCTGTACGAGGCACAGCTATGGCTACTCCGTTTAACATGCTTCTTATCTGGCTGCTCGGTCCGCTGATATTCGGCATGATCCTCGATAATGTGGATATTTTTTCTTCTGTTTTCTTTGCTGCCCCACGTATATGTTTCCTGTAGCCTCCATCCTCGCTCAGAGTGATTCCCAGGTACTTCAGGTGTTTTACTGGTTGGAGCGATGTCTCTACTGCACGGATTATTATATTGTCCTTATTCCTAGGACCTTTCAGGACCACTGTCTCCGTTTTGTGTTTTTCCAGTGTGGGACCATTTTTCTCCATCGAGTTTTCCACGATTTCTATTGCAATTTCTGCTTTATACTTCCGTTCATATTCGCTGTTTGCGCGCACCATTAAAGCTCAGTCGTCAGCAAAAGCGACGGCCTCGACTCCTTCCGGGTAACTTTTCCTGAAAACTCCTTCATAGGACACGTTCCAGAGAGTTGGTCCAAACTATTCCCTATATCCAGTCCTCTGTTCAGGAGGTAGTCGTCTAGGATGTTCAGTAGATACTGTGGTGTTCTCAGTTTTTTCAGTAACTTTTTGATATCACTATAGGGCAAGCTATTGAATGCGTTCTTCACGTCGAGGGTTATCAGGATTCCCCATTTTTCAGGGTTTGTATCTATGGCCAGGGATATAACCTTTTCGATGGCATGGATGGTTGACACTCTCTTGCGAAAGCCGAATTGATTTTCTGAGATCCCCTGTATGTCCTCTATGTGGGCTTCGAGTCTACCTTTGATGAGTGCCTCGTAAAATTTACTGCTGGATTCAGTACACATATGGGTCTGTATTTTGTTTCTTCCGAGTCAGGTTCTGTAGTGGCTTTTGGGATCAATACTAGCTTTGCGACCTTCCAGCTTGTCGAGAAGATTTGTCGGCATAAGCATTGGTTAAGGAATTCCGTAAGCCAGTTAGGCTTTTCCATCCCTATTTCCTTTATGATTTCTACTGGGACCCCGTCGGTCCCAGGCGCCTTCCTCTTCTTCAGTGTCTCTAGGCATGTTTTTACCTCTTCTATTAAAAACGATCGAAGGGCGGTCTCTTCCTCTCTCCTTACGTTTATATTGGTTCCACATGGGAAACGTTCTATTACGGCTTTTCCTTTTGATTGTCTGGTCAAGGAGTACGGCACATAGGATCGGTGCTGTTTCATGACGATTTTGAAGCCTTCGCCCCAAATGTCGTTTTCGAAGTCTTTCAGTAGTTCCTGCCAGCACTTTTTCGATTCGTTTATAAGCTTTCTGAGTTTTTTTCTTCGCTGTCTTGTATGGGTTTTCTGCTTCTTCCATTTCTCTGGCACTGGTATTTTTGTTTCCCCTCTGTCTCGTTATTTCCCTTCTGTGGCGTATGCATTCTTTTTCCTTATTGGCGATGTTTGCGTTTCACCAATATACTTTTGACGTTTTGGTGTCATTTTCTATAAGACATCCTTGTTTTTTTTTTCCGAATCGCTTTGTTGTACTCTTTGAGGTTGGGTGGTATTTTTTCATCTGTGAACCAGTTTATTAGGGTCGTACAGGCTTCCCAGTCAATGGTGCTAGGATATTCATTCTTGTTTGCAGACTTTCCGCCGATGTTATGTTCTATGAATTTATGCTCTGTCAGGGTTTCGTCATCGAGGACGCGCCAGTTCGTTATAGATTTTGCAATTTTTTGGCTAGCTAATGTGACGTCAATGAAGGACCTCGATGCTCTTCTCACGAAAGTTGGTTCGCTCCCTCTGTTTTGGACTATCAAGTTCAGAGTTGAAGTCCAGTCCATGAGGATCGTTTCTCTAGCATCTGTTGTGGGAGAGCCCCATACTGCCGATTTGGTGTTGAAGTCTACAGCTATTATTTTTTCGGATTGGCATCTTCTAGCTTTTTGCATTATGTTTTCCAGCTTGTCTCTGTAATCTTTCCTCGTGATGTTTGGTGACAGATATACACTGAATAAGGTAAAGCTTGGGAATTCTATTGTCAGAAAACGCTCGAACTTTTGTATCTTCTTTATACATATTCTGTTGTTTCTTATATACACAGCGACGTCTTTGGCTGTATCTGCGTACCATCTTCGGCCATTGCATATTTTTTTGTTATGCTCGCTGACCACTATTATGTCTGCATCAATGTCTGTTGCGGTTGTGAATCAATCTATCTATCTATCTCTTTATCTATCCATACCCAAAAATATAATAATTACATTGTTAATGCTCACATTGTTATTAACTGTTATGAATATTCGCCTGTGGGAAATAAATCTATATATCTATCTTTATACATTACTGTTACACATTTCCCTTCTCAAGCTTTATGTTAACTCCACTTGTGACGCCTCGTATAAAATGTAATCTTTTGATTCGATTTTCACCAACCTCCATACCTCCATTTTTATGGCAGAACAATTCATGATGACGGATTCAAAATCTACTTTTGGTCCAGTTCGACTCAAAATCTTGGCGTTTTTGAATTCGGATATTAAAATAATAAATTTTATATTGCAACCATACAGGGTGTAACATGAGTACGTTAAAATATTCAAGTGACGAATTCCTGAGACAATCTTAAAAAAAAAGTCTATATGAACTTGTGTCCGGAAATTCTCCGTTTCGGAGATACAGGGTGTTGAAATTGAATTTTTTCGTTCGCTTTTTGAGAATAACTTTTGCAAAAAATAAGTTATCTGCACGAAATTTGGTACCCGTGGTTTTTTTGGCGTGAGAAATCATAATTTCGTATTAATTTTTATGTAACATCTAGAGGGCGCTGCGTACGCTGTCATTATTTATTCCAAATTGCCCTTACATTTTTGACTGTGAACTTTTGGTACTTTTCATGAAAAAACCTTATTCCCACACCTTTTCCAAGTAAAAAAGGAACACTTCCTCAACGATGCTGGAGGTGATCGTTTTCGAGATATTTACAATTTTCTATATCGATGCATGTTACTTAGCTCCTAGCGCGCTAAGTGAAGTTGCTGAGAACATTACAAAAACTGATTATGTGGTAAGTCTCGTCAAAATAAACTACTTTTTTCCTATGAAATGTTCATCGAAAAATGATTTGTTTTCGAGATACAGATTGTTGAAAATTTTCAAAACATGGTTGGTTTTTGTCATAAGTTTTTTGCAATTTTAGTAATTTTCATCAAACTTTATACGCAGTATACCCGGACAGACTTCTTCTGAACTGAGCATTATCAAACTGCTTATTCACTATAGCCAAATTTGATTTCAATAATTTCTGTAACTCTCCGCTTGCAAATTAAGTTAATTGAATCGAGTAGGCTATGAACGTTCGTTTATAACAATAGAAGTTAGCTGTCACATTTTTAACTATTCATTGACAAATTCACAGTTTGGAGTTTATGAAGTGATTTTTTGGTACCATGCCCGACTTTACAAATGCTGAAATGGCTGATATGGTTTTTGCATACGGCTTGGCTGACGGAAATTCAACCGAGGCCAGACGCATCTATTAGGAAAGGTATCCCCAACGCGTCACTCCTTGTGCAGCGACATTTGCAAATCTTTTCCGGCGACTTTCCGAATCTGGAAACTTTAGAAGGAATTCTGCACTAGGACGGCCACGGAGTACAAGAACTGTGGAATTGGAGAATGCGGTTATCGAAGAAATTAGTGAACATCCAGAGACAAGTACAAGAAAAATTGGCCAAACTTCAAATGTGAGTCACATGACTGTTTACAGAATTTCAAAGGAACAGCGATTATACCCTTATCATATTCAGCGTGTTCAGGCACTTACGCTACGTGATTTTCAACCACGTATCGAATTTGCTCAATGGCTTCAAAGGAAAGTCGAACAACATCCTAAAATTTTATCGAAAATCCTCTCCACAGATGAGGCTAATTTTTTAAGAAATGATATCATGAACTTCGATAACAACCACATCTGGGCGGAAGATAACCCACATGCGATAACGCAAACTCATTTCCAAGACAGATTCTCTTTTAATGTATGGGTAGGCATAATTAGGGATTATTTAATTGGGCCCTATTTTCTCTCCTTACGTTTGAATGGAGATGCTTACAAAAATTTCTTGGAACACGAGCTTTCCCAGCTTATGGAAGATGTTCCCATTGGTCTCCGAAATCACTCTTGGTTTATGCACGATGGAGCCTCTGCTCATTTTAGTCTGATAGCAAGAAATTTCTTAGACGTAGCATATCCCCAACGATGGATAGGAAGAGGAGGCACTCAGCATTGGCCCCCGAGGTCACCGGACCTCAATACCGTCGTTTTTTTTTGGGGACACCCAAAATCACTAGTTTATGCTAGCGCCACTGAAAACGAGGAAATGTTAAGGGATCGCATCATAGCTTGCTGCGAAACGATAAGAAACACTCCCGGCATTTTTCAACGGGTGCGGAATTCTTCGATGAGGAGAGCAGAAGCTTGTATTACTGTTGAGGATCGTCACTTTGAACGGTAATAGTTGCTTTGTTCAATTTTTATATGTTTAATTGACTAATAAATAACATAGTACTTCTCCGAATTGTTTTTTTACAAATTCTGGAATGTAGCACTTTCTAATTGAATAATTAAACCTGACAAAATTTTTTCAATTTGGATTGATTAAGCAGTTTGATAAATACTCAGTTTGAAAGAAGTCTGAGTTTGATGAAAACAACTAAAATTGTAAACATTTCATAGGAAAAAAGTAATTTATTTTGACGAGACCTACCACCTACTTAGTTTTTGTAATGTTTTCAGCAACTTCACTTGGCGCCCTAGGAGCTGAGTAACATGCATCGATATAGAAAATTGTAAATATTTCGAAAACGATCACCTCCAGCGTTGTTGAGTAGCTGTACCTTTTTTACTTGGAAAAGGTGTGGGAATGAGGTTTTTTTCATGAAAAGTACCAAAAGTACACTGTCAGAAATGTTAGGGCAATTTGAAATAAACAAGGACAGCGTACGCAGCGCCCTCTAGATGTTACATGAAAATTGATACGAAATTATGATTTCTCACGTCAAAAAAACCCCGGGTACCAAATTTCGTGCAAATAACCTATTTTTTGCAGAAGTTATTTTTAGAAAGCGAACAAAAAAATTCAATTTCAACACCCTGTATCTCCGAAACGAAGCATTATCGGACACAAGTTTATAGACTTTCTTTTTTAAATTGTCTCAGAAATACGTCACTTGAATATTTCAACGAACTTATGTATGTATGTTATGTTTTTTCAGGATAAGATGGTTGCAAGTATCTTGCAGCTTTTAGGATATCTCGTGGGAGGGCTCGTGATGTGCCATTATGGACAAACTTTGACTGACGGGGTAAGTTATTGTTTATCCAAAATATATGTCTATATGCCTGAATGAAGAATATCGATTCAGTTTATTGTTTCTCATAAACCATCTGTCAAATGATGTCTTAATCGCACGATACTAGCTTGGGGATATTTTCCCAAGTCTAATGGCTGTTATTTTTTAATTAATCAATCGTTACGATGATTGAATATTTCATACACTCTATCGTATCGATTATATTCCGGATATATGATCGATTGATGGATGGAATATAATAATATAATAGGTATTTCTACTGCAACTAGAAAAAAGTATGTCAGATGAAAGAAAAAGTTGTAAAAACATGCTTTCCGTGATTTGTTCGAAAATATGAACAGGGTAGTTATAACATAGGACGTGGAATCATCTACGACTGAAAAATAAACTCAAGTCACTAAATCCCATCGTTCCCGCAAAAAATAACCCAGAGGGGTCCGCAACCCCCTTAACCCCCCCTAGGTGGAGTTATTCTGAAAATGAAAGATGACTAAAACTTACAACAAAACTAAGCATTACTCAACAATCACAAACAAAATTGGTAATCTTCTGATTGAATAAAAATGTTTATTCATGATAATATGTATGTACTTCTCATGTGATTTCCAAGAGATGTCGTCCTATACACCTTTTTCTAATATTTTGACTAACCTAGTCAGGAACCTTTTTATTTCATCATCTTTGGTATGTGGGGTTTTTCTGGGTCGAAAATCATGAATTTTTCTTCAAAATTCATAATATCAAAATAGAGGCTCCACGATGGCCGACGATCTCTGTGTTTATGTGGTCCAATTTTTTTCATAATTGGTATGTGGGGGTTTAGGGGTTTAGGGGTTTAGGGGTCGGAGATTATGGATTTTTTATGAAAATTCTTAATTCAAGATGATGAACAAGGTTTTTAATGATGACCCGATTCGATTCAAAATTGGTATGTTGGGGTTTTTGAGGTTTTCGGGGTAGGAGATTAGGAAATCAGTGGAAGATCATTGATTTTCAGTAAAAATTCATAAATTGAAGATGGCAACTCCAAGATGGCGGTTAAGTTAATCTTTAGATGGTCTCCTCATTGAAGGACTAGATAGCTCAGAACATACAGAAAGCCTTATAATGACGATGCTTCAACAAAAATGCATATATCGAGGCCTAACTTGAGTACTAAAAAGCACAAAATAAAATAATCATTAATTAACCTTTTTAAAGACTCAAATGCACTAGAAAGTAAATAATAATTGCTTTGGATGTGTGACGTAGGTGAGTAGGTGAGTTATAGATTCAAGAGCTTGTCGCTTTTGTATTCGAACTGAAAACTTTGCGTGACAAGCTTTTGAATCTATAACTCACGGAAAAACCTACGTCACACATCCAAAGCAATAATTTGTTACTTTTTAGTATATTTGAATAGAAACTTGTCTTTGAAAAGGTTTTTCATTAATTATTTCATTGAGCTCCGAATTGCTCACAGTCTGTGCTTTTGTAACCTAATTCAGATTTACTCGGTACTATTTGTTGTACAACATCACAATTGATGGCTGACAATTATTCTCTTTTCTCTATCATAATCAACACTTTTGAAATGTTTCTGAATTTTTGGTCCTCCGAAAATTGCCACAATATCCAGTCCCGGATGTAAGGCCACTGACTCAAAGATTTATTTTAGATTAGCTCGATTGGAGAAGCAGTATATGCATCCAAATGGTACCTCAGTGAGCCTAAGATGGTGAGAGATGTCAAGTTCATTCTCTTAAGATGTCAAAAACCATTTGAGCTAGATGCCTTCCTGTTTGGTACTTTCAGCTTTACGACGTATATGCTGGTGACTATGCATTTATTTTATTAATGTATTTTTAGGACTTTACTCAAATTGTGAATTTTTCAAATAAAATACGGGAGAAAAGAGGACATCATATTGGTTTCATATAAAAAAAAAACAAACATAACATTTCGTAATTTGTGCGTACCTCGGAGTCTATTTGAATTTTTTTTTTTTAAATATCTATTTGTTGAACATTTCAATTAATCATTGATTATTTGTTTTTTTTTTCAATTTCAGGTACTGAAGACATCGTACTCCTACTATACTATACTTAGACAAAGAATTTAGGAAGGCAAAACCTTCCATACGAGTTACCAGGCACTATGTTTCAAGATAAAGAACACTCAATCATTGTTTGAAAAGATAGAGTAACTATACTGTGTTTAGAAATGTAAGAGAGTATTAAACTCAAAGGCTTTATATATATATATATATATATATATATATATATTATATATATATATATTATATTTATATAAATATATATATATATATATATATATATATATATATTAACACATCGAATTTGGAAATACACTTGGGGTTGCAGTCATGAAAAAACGGCCGATGAGATAAGAAAAACTCTTTTTTAAATTGTCAAGCTTTTAAAAATTTATTTTGATTCTCAAGACATTGAAATGGGGTTAATATATGAAAGTTGCTGGTGCACTTCATTTTTTGGATGTTGCACAATTATAGAATCATATTACAGCATTTGTTACAAAGCTTCAGGTGAAAACAGTTAGTTAAATAACGGTCGACTGATCAGTGATTACTTAACCATGAGGCCTGCTACTACATCATTTTCATTTTCCGTTAGTTTTCAACCGATATTTAATTAATTGTTTTTACGTTATTCAACTAATTGTTTTAACAAACCGAATATGCTGTATTATGGTTTTATAATTGGGCAATATCAAAAAAATGAAGTGCACTGGCAACTTTTATATTTTGACCTAAACTTATATTTTGAGAATGAAAATAAATTTTTCGAAAACTTGACAATTCAAAAAAAGTTTTTATTATCTCATCGGCCGTTTTTTCAATGACTGAAACCTCAAGGAATATCCTCTTAAAGTGTATTTCCAAATTTGAAGTTCTTATTCAACTAGTCCAGTCAAGAGACCACCCTTCTGAATATTAAATATTACCAAATTATTATTCATTTTATTCTAGACCATAGGAATTCATAGTTGAGTTTTTCTACGTGAAGCATAAATTTACTCTCTTCAAATATCTTCAAAACGGTTCGAAATCGCAAAAAGATTATCTGAACAAAGTCAATCTAAAATTGGATGTAGAGCTCAAAAATGTGGAAATATACAGGGTGTTCCATTTCAAAAAATTGATTTCCACTAATTTTTTCCATGTGAACAAAGTATCGGCATTTATAGTTCTACTATGTAATATTGAAATATATTTTTCCCTAGTTTTAAGAATTAATGTACTGTTCTTGGATTTATGTTTAATACATTTTTATGATGTATGATGCATTTGGTATTTTACTGAAAAAAATTTGTTCAGGTATTGAGGTACTCTCAGCCACTTCAGATACGTGTGCTAATCGCCTCGAATTATATGCACGGACAACCCGGCTGAGTTTACCTATACAGATTAGGACTGATTTTGACAGCGAGGATTGAACATTATTCAAGGGGTAGTTTTGACCACTTGGTATTTTTATTTTGAAAAATTAGTTTCCAGGACAAACCTATTCCTACACAAAATTCCATCCCCTAGTACTTCTCTTTGGGATATAACGTGTTTCATAAAAGGGGTAGTATCTACTGCCTGGGCTGCAAAATTCGGACACAATTTTTTTTTCAATCAAAACTAAAGGGGGCGTAGTTTGCAGTTGTTTCGAATATACAGTTTTATGGTGAGAAATTATTCAAAAATTCAATTATTTTTGACCCCTTGAGATTCGAATTTTGAAAAATCGTTCTTCAGTACGAACCTAACCCCGCATAATGAATTGTATTCCTGTAACTGATTATCTTCGGGGATTCAACCTGTTCTATAATAGAGACAGTTTTTACCGGTTTTTAATCAGAATTCAAACATGAAAAAATGTTTTTTCAATGAACAGTTTCATATATACAAATTATTCAAATAGTCAGGGCCCCATTTCGTACTTACTCCTGAAAAACACGCATTATTCTTCCTTCCGTTATTGATATGAAATGAAAACTCATTGAGGTTCGAGTTCTGGGAAAATCTCCCTCATTTCGTACATAACCCTGGAAGAAAGCCAAACGCAAATTTAAATCTTCCTATTGTCAAAACTTTTTGAGATATAACCTATTTCATATAGGGCTGGGGACTCAAATTCTCATATGAAAAAATGTATACTCAAAGTAAAAATCAAGAAAAAATCATATTCTGCCGTTCCTGTTGAATAGATAAGAAATTATCAAATATTCAAAGGGCTGTTTTAATATCTAAAGATTGTTTTTTTTAAATGCCTTCCTACTAGGACTCTGAATCATAAAATGAAACTTCTTAAAATTTCTAAAATATTTGCCCCTCATCAGTATAGGTGTAATTTAATATTTGCCTGGGTATCAGGCGAAAATGTAGTTGTTTCTATTTCATGATGGATCTTCGAGCCACCACCTATTCTATAGATTAATAGCACGGAGTAGTTTTGCGTGAATTGTAAAACTCGATCAATATCTATAAATGGAATAATGGTGATTATTATTTCATTCTCAAATGGAATGTGCAGAATTATTATTTTTTTTTATATAATGGTTTAGCAAATCATTCATTTCGACCATCGACCATCACCATCGACCATCGACCATCGACCATCGACCATCGACCATCGACCATCGACCATCGACCATCGACCACGACCATCGACCATCGACCATCGACCATCGACCATCGACCATCGACCATCGACCATCGACCATCGACCATCGACCATCGACCATCGACCTCGACCATCGACCATCGACCATCGACCATCGACCATCGACCATCGACCATCGACCATCGACCATCGACCATCGACCATCGACCATCGACCATCGACCATCGACCATCGACCATCGACCACCGACCATCGACCATCGAAAATCGACCATCGACCATCGAAAATCGATCATCAACCATTCACCATCAACCATCAACATCGACCATCGACCATCGACCATCGACCATCGACCATCGACCATCACCATCGACCATCGACCATCGACCATCGACCATCAACCATCAACCATCAACCATCAACCATCAACCATCAACCATCAACCATCAACCATCAACCATCAACCATCAACCATCAACCATCGACCATCGACCATCGACCATCGACCATCGACCATCGACCATCGACCATCGACCATCGACCATCAACCATCAACCATCAACCATCAACCATCAACCATCAACCATCAACCATCAACCATCAACCATCAACCATCAACCATCAACCATCAACCATCAACCATCAACCATCAACCATCAACCATCAACCATCAACCATCAACCATCAACCATCAACCATCAACTATCATATTTTCGAATTTCAACTTTATCAACAGTCTTCGACTGCGAAAGAGATTCATCCAAAGAAGATACATTTTTACTCTGGATCAGCTCCGGTACCGGCGACATAGGCTTATTGCAAAACAAATTACTCCTTTTTTTTGGGACGAGTGTGAAGCTGTGATGCTGTACTGAAATCATAAGTATGTATGAGAATATCATTCAACTATCGTATAAATAAATAAATAAATAAATTGTATTAGCCATTTAGGTACAATGTGTACATATGGTAAGTCCTACAATACATAAATCACATGTTACAGCAAAACCATATTGTTGGTCATTGAGTATGAATAAACTAAACTGAATAACGATCATGTGTATAAATAAAATCAAACGGATATGACGACAGCACAATACCAGATACATATTTAAGAGTGTCACGATTATCAGTATAAACAAAATCTCAACCCGAGTACAAATGAACCACGATCATACATAATTAAAATAATTGAATTGGAACTCTATCACTGAACAAGTAAGATGACAGCACACTACAAGAAACATATCAAAAGTGAAATAATTAATTAAAAGTGAAATAATTCACAATAATGGATCATCCAAATATCCTTGATAGGAATAGTAACCTTTTTCAATCAGCAAACATTTTATTTTGTTAAAAAATATTCTATCACATTCAGAATTTTTTATTGCCGTTGGCAATTTGTTGTAGAAGCTCAATGCTTTGTAGAGAGGAGCATTTTGGAATTTCGTGGTTTTGTGGTTTGGTATTTTTAGGAGACCACCAGCATGCGAAGAAGCATTGGTATCAAAGGATTTCAAGTTGCTTCTAATGCATTTCAAACATTTCAAAATATAGATGGATGGAGCAGTTAACAATTTCTCTCTTTTGAATATTGGTTTGCAACTATCTCGATAGTCCATATCAAATATTAATCTCACGATACGTTTCTGCCCTAAAAACACTCTACCAAAATCTCTACCACATCCCCATGACATTATGTTGCAGGAAATGTGTGAGTATACCATGGCATAATAAATGCTTAATAAACTCTCCTTGGCTACACATGTTTCCATCTGTTCAATTGCAAAGAATGCCGAATTTAGTTTCTTGCATACGTGATTGATACGTAGATCCCAGTCTAACCTCTCATCTAGAAGTGTTCCCAATAATTTTACATCTTGCGACATAACTATTTCATCAATAGCGTTTATTTCACTAGGGATATTATCCTTCCTATTAAAGAATTCCATTGAAACTGACTTTGTTGTGTTCAAAATGAGTTGATTTCTATCACACCATGATGTGAATGAATCAATGATTCTGCCGACATTAGTTAATAGTACATTTGGATCAGGGCTAGCAATTGTAATTGTGGTGTCATCAGCAAACATGGTGATGTAGCAATCAGTTACGTGTTCGGGCAAATCATTGAAAAATAGCACGAATAGTAGAGGTCCTAGGACTGACCCTTGCGGTACACCCAATTCAACATCACGCTCACTTGACTTAAAAACGTTATTTCTCACAGTCATACTACGTCCATACATATATGATTTCAGCCATGTCAATAAATTATTTGGAAAAGCGAGCATTTTCAACTTATTATTTAGAAATTCGGATGACACCGTGTCAAATGCCTTTGACAAATCGAAAAACAGGCTAATTACACAGTTATTAGAATCTATTTCAGAGTAAACAAAATTGAGAAATTGGAATGATGCCGTTTCCACAGAATGATTTTTTCTAAAACCATGCTGGTTACCGCATATCAAGTTGTTCATTTCCAAGTAATTCATTATCCTAGCAGTTACTACTTTCTCGTACAACTTCGAGAGTGGGCAGAGTAGGGAAATTTGTCTCTAGTTATCTAACTCTGTCTTATCTCCTTCTTTGACTAAGGGAATAACTAGTGCCTTTTTTAACTCAGTGGGAAAATACCCTTGAATGTATGACTGGTTCATTAGGTAAGTAAGGGGATATATTATCAAATCTATTACATTCTCAATAGTAATTATAGAAAGTTCATCTATCCCAGATGATTTTTTATTTTTCATCATATTTAGTGAGTCAATTATTTCTGTTTCTGTAATAGGTCCATTCTGAAATGGGTGAATGATATCAACATACAAACTAGTGGTACAGGACAGAGTTAGATTTTGACCGCAGTGATCGGCCATGTTGATTCAGCAGCCCTAGAAAAGTGATCAGCAAATAGTTCCACTACCTCATCTGGATCTTCAACAATATTGAAGTTATGCTTCAGAGTGATGTCATCCCCGACACAAGATGACTTCTTTTTTCCTTACTCAGAGTGAATTATGTTCCATGTCTCTTTTGTTTTATTTTGAGCGTTTTTTATTTTATTGGAGAAGTATTCGGTCTTTGCATTACTAATTGCAGACTTGTGTTTCTTTAACCTATTTTTATATATTTCTCTATGTTCTGGATCGACTTCCCCAGAAGTTGTCGTTAATTTATAAAATTCTCTAAGATAATTGCCCTCTTGTATGATTTCTTCTGAAATCCAACCATTTTTGGGTTTTTTAGAGATAACAGGTTTTATTGGGCAGGATACATCAAAGCACCAGTAAAGCGATTCCAGAAAATAAAAAAAGGCTTCGCTTATGCACAAGTCATACAAAGTCGGATACCAATTGATATCACTTAATCTAGTTCTGAGTTCGTTAATGTTACCCCGATTGACTTGTCGTTTCCTAGCTATAACATTTTGTTTGTTGTTAAATACACAAATATTTTCGCTGAAGGTTAATAAATGGGATAGGTGATCAGCAATATTAGGTTGAATCAATTGACAGTCATAAGTTAGATTCGAGAAAGCAGTCACTATATAATCTATACAGGTTCGACTTGTATGACCATTTGCATTTGTGAAAATTCTAGTTGGGCCCCGCATATTTATATTCAGTCGAAACGAACTGACACAATCCATGAGAGATATGGTGTTCAGATCATTCGATAAATAGTCTATATTGAAGTTTCCGCACAAAATAATATTGTGGGACTTTGTTTCGGCAATCTTGAGAGCCTGCAGTAGACAATCGAGAAATATGTTGACATTTCCATTTGGAGGTCTATATGCAGTTATAATTACAATTTTCGACGAATCTACTCTACAGCAAATCGCACAGATTTCAATTTCACATTCTCTGGATAATTTATTTATTGCTATTATTTCAGTGACATCAGTGAAATTTTTGACAAGAATACCTGAACCACCACGAATATGCCTCTCTCTATAAAACATGGTTGCCACACGGTAGTCATCGAAATAGACATCCCTCAAGCAATCACTAGTAACCCAGTGTTCAGATAAGCATACAATATCTATATCATTATTTTTCAAAAACAATTCAACCAAATTCAAATTATTCAATAATCCCCTGACATTCACATGACATACTTTAGTGACACATGACCGCCTTGTAGTTGTACTTCCGTAACTCACGGTCAACCATTTTTATGCAGAAGAAACACAGACATAAAATCATACGGGGAATCGTGAGCCGCACTGTCTGATTTCTGCAAATGAATAGCCTAAATTCTGATGCAATATTATCTGACTGAAGTTATCATGGAATGTACAGTTGCCGTATCTTCAGGACTCCCTGCACTTTATTGAGTATATGAACCAATCGTATACAATGTATACGAGTTGAAGCTTCCAGCGATCCCAGCACTGAGAACTGCCAACTAATGATATACGGCAGCCGTATACTTAATCTTCATGTGGTCATCAAAAAAGCGCCCACCCAAATTTTGTGGAAGAGATTTTATCTATATCTAGAGTCTTCTGACAAATTTTCACATGGTAAGTGCAAAGAGCGCCCGTTTGATAGGCAGAAATAAATATATATATATATATATATATATATATATATATATATATATATATATATATATATGATATATATATATATATATATATATATATATATATATGAATGGAAAGAATATCGAGGGGATTGGTAAGCAAAACGGAAGAAATTTAACGGACATATCCCTCAGTGAGAAGTGTTAACCGTAGACACGTGTTTCGGGCTCTCGGCCCTCATCAGTACGGTGAAGAAGTGCAAGGATGAACAGCACTTGGTAGAAAACGACAAATCAACGGAGTCAACAAACAGAAGCCAGCCGCACATTTGTGGTTTCGGTTAGCAGACCCTGCAACAACCAACGTCACCACGGAGGCAGCTATAGCTACCTGCGTGACATCCGAGTCCAGGATTATAGATATGAATGGAAAGAATATCGAGGGGATTGGTAAGCAAAACGGAAGAAATTTAACGGACATAGCCCTCAGTGAGAAGTGTTGACCGTAGACACGTGTTTCGGGCTCTCGGCCCTCATCAGTACGGTGAAGAAGTGCAAGGATGAACAGCACTTGGTAGGAAACGACAAATCAACGGAGTCAACAAACGAAGCCAGCCGCACATTTGTGGTTTCGTTAGCAGACCCTGCATTCCAGAGCAACAACACGTCACCACGGAGGCAGCTATAGCTACCTGCGTGACATCGAGCCAGGATTATAGATATGAATGGAAAGAATATCGAGGGATTGGAAAGCAAAACGGAAGAAATTTAACGGACATAGCCCTCAGTGAGAAGTGTTAACCGTAGACACGTGTTTCGGGCTCTCGGCCCTCATCAGTACGGTGAAGAAGTGCAAGGATGAACAGCTTGATTTGTCGTTTTCTACCAAGTGCTGTTCATCCTTGCACTTCTTCACCGTACTGATGAGGCCGAGAGCCGAAACACGTGTCTACGTAACACTTCTCACTGAGTATCCGTTAAATTCTTCCGTTTACTAATCCCCTGATATTCTTTCCATTCATATCATAATCCTGGACTCGGATGTCACGCAGAGCTATACCTCCGGTGAGTTGTTGTGCTCTGAATGCAGGGCTCTAACCGAAACCACAAATGTCGGCTGGCTTCTGTTGTTGACTCGTTGATTGTCGTTTTCACCAGTGCTGTTCATCCTGCACTTCTTCACCGTACTGATGAGGCCGAGACGAAACACGTGTCTACGGTTAACATTTCCCACTGAGGGCTATGTCCGTTAGATTTCTTCCGTATATTCTTTCCATTCATATCTATAATCCTGGACTCGGATGTCACGCAGGTAGCTATAGCTGCCTCCGTGGTGACTTGTTGTTCTCTGAATGCAGGGTCTGCTAACCAAACCAAAATGTGCGGCTGGCTCTGTTTGTTGACTCCGTTGATTTGACGTTTCTACCAAGTGCTGTTCATCCTTGCACTTCTTCACCGTACTGATGAGGGCCGAGAGCCCGAAACACGTGTCTACGGTTAACACTTCTCACTGAGGGCTATGTCCGTTAAATTTCTTCCGTTTTATATATATATATATATAGTGGATTTTGTGGTTCTTGGGATTTGGATTCTTCAATAACTGGATTTTAAATTTACTTATATCAAAACGTTTCGCCCCTAGCTGGGGGCTTTTTCAATTGTTTATTAAAAAAAAAATTTTTTTTTTTTGGTTAACATTGTGGGTTTGGTGTGTTCCTGAAAAGTAATAACAATTTCATTTTTCTATTTTTGTTCGATATTAAACATTTTTGTTTTGTTTCATTAGGTGAAAAGTACACAACCTATGAAGTACGTACCTTGCCAACATTGTTAACGGAGACGAATTACATATTTTAATGTTTGTATGTTGTTTTGACTCGTTTAAAGTCATAATTGCGTTTTTTCTTCATGAAAATTTGGTTTACTTTTGTATTGTCGGTTCTTTTTCCTTGAGTTGGGAGGTGATCGTTGCAATGGCGATTGGATTTTCTGTGGTCCAAGTGTTTGGTTATGTTATTCAGATTGTCAAGGGTAATGAGGCAGGAAATGACGTATTCGTACAATAATTTGATTTGTTCTGTGTTGGGACGTTCGCGCATGGGAATTTGTGCTTTCTTTGTTTTTATGTTTGGGGGAGATAGGAGTTGTTTCGTGTTTTTGGTTTTTATAAACTTTTGTCTTAATTTTTGTTTGTTGGGGTTGTGGTTATCTTGAATTATATGTTTGTTTAAAGCCGTGCTTGATTTTTTCATGTACTTGTGTCCGTTTAGTCTGTTCCCTAAAAGTTGCGATGTCATTCCAATGTATTCTTTGTCGCAGTCGTTACACGGGATGCTGTATATGAGATTGGATTTTTTGAGTGGGGGGTCTCTGCTTTTGAGGGGGGTGTAAAATTGTTTTAATGTATTATATGCTTTGTAACTAACTTCAAAATTGTGTTTGTTTAGGATATTCTTTATATTTTCAGATAATCCTTCAATGTACGGGAGTGAGATATATTGTTTGTTTGTGTTAGGGGGGTTGTGTTGGGATTTGTTGTAAAATTTTTGAATTCTTTTTTCAATAATGGTATTAATTAGATGGAGAGGGTAATTGTTGTTCAGTAGAATATTTTTAACTTTTTTTAAACATTCTTTTCTGTGGGTTGGGCTACTTAGATATATCGCTCTGTCTGCAATTCCTATTATGACACTTTTTTTTTGTTTAAGGGGGTGGTTTGAATTAAAATTGAGGTATCTGCCTGACCATGTTTGTTTCGTGTACCATTCAGTGAGAATTTTATCATTAGCTCTGATTAAAGTTATGTCTAGAAAGTTGATTTTTTTGTGCTCTTCAATTTCTACGGTAAATTGTAATTTTGGGTGGAATGAGTTGAATGCTTGGATTACTTCATTTAATTTGTCTTTTGGGATTGCTGTGAGGCAGTCGTCTACATACCTTTAAAAAGGGGAGTTCAATGTTTAGGTTTTTTATCACATTCTCTTCTAAGGTTTCCATGACTAATTCTGCTACAGTACTTGAAATGGGGGAACCCATTGCACAACCATCTAATTGTTCATAAAAGTTGTCGTTATACTGAAAGTAATTTGTCGATAAAGTAAGATTTAAGGCGTTGATGAATTCATTTTTGGGAAGGGGGGTATGGTTTTTCAATTCTTCCCATTTCTCTTCTATGATGTTTTTAACTAGTTCATTGGGTATGTTTGTGTAGAGAGAAGTGACGTCAAGTGATATGATTAGGTGGTTTTCTGGGATACTTATTGTATCAATGAATTCTTTGAAAGCAAATGAATCTTTAATGTGGAAATTATTTTTCCCTGTGACATTGGATAAACTGTTGGATAAGAATTTCGATAATTTGTAAAAGGGTGATTGGATGGATGACACTATTGGTCTGAGAGGAGTATTTTTTTTATGTAATTTAGGTAGACCGTAAATTTTTGGTGCGGTAGCATTTTGTAGGGTTAAGTAATTTTAGTTTTTCTTCTATAAGTTTTTGTTCACGCCATTTTTTGCTAGATTATTGTTTTGTGTCTGGTACTTGTTGGTGGGGTTGGTTTTCAATTTTTTGTATGTGTTTTTGTCGTTTAATAAGTTTTCCATTTTGTTGTTGTAATCTACTTTGTTCATTATTACGGTTTTATTACTTTTATCGGGCTTCAAGACTATTATTTGGGGGTTGTTTTTCAAGAAGGTTTTGGTTTTATTTATGTTTTTTATGAGTTGTTTTTGAGTTTTATTGATATGGATTTTTTTATTTTTTATTTTATTTTTGTGGTGTTTGATGGCTTGTACTATGTTAGATCTGATTTCATTATTTGTTTCGTCAGGTTTTTCTTTCAAATAAGGTTCAATGCTTGAGATAAGTTCGATTGTTGGAAGTTGTTTCTCATTTAGAATAGGTATTGAAAAGTTTTCTCCGTACGACAGAACTGTTTCTATGTCTTTTGGTATGCCTGTGTTGGATAGGTTGGTAATCCAGTTTTGGTTGTCTGTTTTTTCTGTACTGTTTTGGTGGTTGATTATGTTGTTGAATTTTTTAATGTTGTTATTTTTTATTTTGAGGAAGAGCTTTTCGTGTTTTTTGTGTTCTAATTCATGGAAGGTTTGTGTGGTTTCCTGGGGTAAAAGTTGGTTTAGTTTGGTTGTGAGTATTGTTAGTGAGGTTTCAATTTGTTTTATTGTAAGTGAACAGTCTTTGATGAGGATGTTGAGTATTTGATCTTTGTATTGTTGAGTAATTTTTTCAAATTTGTTGGCAAGGTACTTACTTGTAGGTTGTATATGATGAGTGTTGAATTTTAAAATTTTGGATGTATGTTGGTATTTTTGCAACGTAGGAGGAATATTCTTCTATTTTTTTGTTTTACTAAGTTGTTGTTTTCTTTTGATATCTTCTTCATGTGTGTTAGAGTTTGATTGCCATACTGTTGTTGGATTTGCTTGTAGAAGTTGGTCATTTTTGGTGGTTGGAATAGCAATTTTTCACCCTTGCTGTTTATATTTTGTTTGGAGAGGTTCTTGAATCTTGTTTATTATAGTGGATTTTGTGGTTCTTGGGATTTGGATTCTTCAATAACTGGATTTTAAATTTACTTATATCAAAACGTTTCGCCCCTAGCTGGGGGCTTTTTCAATTGTTTATTAAAAAAAAAAATTTTTTTTTTTTGGTTAACATTGTGGGTTTGGTGTGTTCCTGAAAAGTAATAACAATTTCATTTTTCTATTTTTGTTCGATATTAAACATTTTTGTTTTGTTTCATTAGGTGAAAAGTACACAACCTATGAAGTACGTACCTTGCCAACATTGTTAACGGAGACGAATTACATATTTTAATGTTTGTATGTTGTTTTGACTCGTTTAAAGTCATAATTGCGTTTTTTCTTCATGAAAATTTGGTTTACTTTTGTATTGTCGGTTCTTTTTCCTTGAGTTGGGAGGTGATCGTTGCAATGGCGATTGGATTTTCTGTGGTCCAAGTGTTTGGTTATGTTATTCAGATTGTCAAGGGTAATGAGGCAGGAAATGACGTATTCGTACAATAATTTGATTTGTTCTGTGTTGGGACGTTCGCGCATGGGAATTTGTGCTTTCTTTGTTTTTATGTTTGGGGGAGATAGGAGTTGTTTCGTGGGGATTGTTATTGGTGTAGTTGATCAAAGGATCGTATGATAAATTTGGCTTAAGTTGTTTATTTGTTTTTTTTAATTCTTTTATTGAGGTTAGGTTCGTATGCTAAGATATGGGTTTTGGAGAAGTTGGGGTTGTGGTTATCTTGAATTATATGTTTGTTTAAACCCACAATGTTAACCAAAAAAAAAAAATTTTATTTTTTAATAAACAATTGAAAAAGCCCCCAGCTAGGGGCGAAACGTTTTGATATAAGTAAATTTAAAATCCAGTTATTGAAGAATCCAAATCCCAAGAACCACAAAATCCACTATAATAAACAAGATTCAAGAACCTCTCCAAACAAAATATAAACAGCAAGGGTGAAAAATTACTCAACAATACAAAGATCAAATACTCAACATCCTCATCAAAGACTGTTCACTTACAATAAAACAAATTGAAACCTCACTAACAATACTCACAACCAAACTAAACCAACTTTTACCCCAGGAAACCACACAAACCTTCCATGAATTAGAACACAAAAACACGAAAAGCTCTTCCTCAAAATAAAAATAACAACATTAAAAATTCAACAACATAATCAACCACCAAAACAGTACAGAAAAAACAGACAACCAAAACTGGATTACCAACCTATCCAACACAGGCATACCAAAAGACATAGAAACAGTTCTGTCGTATGGAGAAAACTTTTCAATACCTATTCTAAATGAGAAACAACTTCCAACAATCGAACTTATCTCAAGCATTGAACCTTAATTGAAAGAAAAACCTGACGAAACAAATAATGAAATCAGATCTAACATAGTACAAGCCATCAAACACCACAAAAATAAAATAAAAAATAAAAAAATCCATATCAATAAAACTCAAAAGCAACTCATAAAAAACATAAATAAAACCAAAACCTTCTTGAAAAACAACCCCCAAATAATAGTCTTGAAGCCCGATAAAAGTAATAAAACCGTAATAATGAACAAAGTAGATTACAACAACAAAATGGAAAACTTATTAAACGACAAAACACATACAAAAATTGAAACCAACCCCACCAACAAGTACCAGACACAAAACAATAATCTAGCAAAAATGGCGTGAACAAAAACTTATAGAAGAAAAAACTAAAATTACTTAACCCTACAAAATGCTACCGCACCAAAATTTACGGTCTACCTAAATTACATAAAAAAATACTCCTCTCAGACCAATAGTGTCATCCATCCAATCACCCTTTTACAAATTATCGAAATTCTTATCCAACAGTTTATCCAATGTCACAGGGAAAAATAATTTCCACATTAAAGATTCATTTGCTTTCAAAGAATTCATTGATACAATAAGTATCCCAGAAAACCACCTAATCATATCACTTGACGTCACTTCTCTCTACACAAACATACCCAATGAACTAGTTAAAACATCATAGAAGAGAAATGGGAAGAATTGAAAACCATACCCCCTTCCCAAAAAATGAATTCATCAACGCCTTAAATCTTACTTTATCGACAAATTACTTTCAGTATAACGACAACTTTTATGAACAATTAGATGGTTGTGCAATGGGTTCCCCCATTTCAAGTACTGTAGCAGAATTAGTCATGGAAACCTTAGAAGAGAATGTGATAAAAAACCTAAACATTGAACTCCCCTTTTTTAAAAGGTATGTAGACGACTGCCTCACAGCAATCCCAAAAGACAAATTAAATGAAGTAATCCAAGCATTCAACTCATTCCACCCAAAATTACAATTTACCGTAGAAATTGAAGAGCACAAAAAAATCAACTTTCTAGACATAACTTTAATCAGAGCTAATGATAAAATTCTCACTGAATGGTACACGAAACAAACATGGTCAGGCAGATACCTCAATTTTAATTCAAACCACCCCCTTAAACAAAAAAAAGTGTCATAATAGGAATTGCAGACAGAGCGATATATCTAAGTAGCCCAGCCCACAGAAAAGAATGTTTAAAAAAAGTTAAAAATATTCTACTGAACAACAATTACCCTCTCCATCTAATTAATACCATTATTGAAAAAAGAATTCAAAAATTTTACAACAAATCCCAACACAACCCCCCTAACACAAACAAACAATATATCTCACTCCCGTACATTGAAGGATTATCTGAAAATATAAAGAATATCCTAAACAAACACAATTTTGAAGTTAGTTACAAAGCATATAATACATTAAAACAATTTTACACCCCCTCAAAAGCAGAGACCCCCCATAAAATCAATCTATTACAGCATCCCGTGTAACGACTGCGACAAAGAATACATTGGAATGACATCGCAACTTTTAGGAACAGACTAAACGGACACAAGTACATGAAAAATCAAGCACGGCTTTAAACAAACATATAATTCAAGATAACCACAACCCCAACTTCTCCAAAACCCATATCTTAGCATACGAACCTAACCTCAATAAAGAATTTTTAAAGAGATGATTTACATCAAGAAAAACCAAAATTCAATGAATGACAGGCGTGACATAAACAACTTAAGCCAAATTTATCATACGATCCTTTGATCAACTACACCAATAACAATCCCCACGAAACAACTCCTATCTCCCCCAAACATAAAAACAAAGAAAGCACAAATTCCCATGCGCGAACGTCCCAACACAGAACAAATCAAATTATTGTACGAATACGTCATTTCCTGCCTCATTACCCTTGACAATCTGAATAACATAACCAAACACTTGGACCACAGAAAATCCAATCGCCATTGCAACGATCACCTCCCAACTCAAGGAAAAAGAACCGACAATACAAAAGTAAACCAAATTTTCATAAACCTTGACAATCTGAATAACATACAAACATTAAAATATGTAATTCGTCTCCGTTAACAATGTTGGCAAGGTACGTACTTCATAGGTTGTGTACTTTTCACCTAATGAAACAAAACAAAATGTTTAATATCGAACAAAAATAGAAAATGAAATTGTTATTACTTTTCAGGAACACACAAACCCAAAATGTTAACAAAAAAAAAATTTTTTTTAATAAACAATTGAAAAAGCCCCCAGCTAGGGGCGAAACGTTTTGATATAAGTAAATTTAAAATCCAGTTATTGAAGAATCCAAATCCCAAGAACCACAAAATCCACTATAATAAACAAGATTCAAGAACCTCTCCAAACAAAATATATAAATATATATATATATATATATATATATATATATATATATATATATATATATATATATATATATATATATATATATATATATATATATATATATGAAAGAGAGTAATATCGAGGTGACTGTTTAAAACAAAATGGGAGGAATTTAATGGACATAGCCCTCAGAGAAAAGTGCTAACCGTAGACACGTGTTTCGGGCTCTCGGCCCTCATCAGTACGGTGGGGAAGTGCAAGGATGAACAACACTTGGTAGAAAACGACAAATCAAAGGAGTCAACAAACAGAAGCCAGCCGCTCATTTGTGATTTTGGTCAGCAGACCCTGAATTCCAGGGCAACAACCAACGTCACCACGGAGGCAGCTATAGCTACATGCGTGACATCCGAGTCCAGGAATATAAATATGAAAGAGAGTAATATCGAGGGGACTGTTAAAAACAAAATGGAAGGAATTTAATGGACATAGCCCTCAGAGAAAAGTGCTAACCGTAGACACGTGTTTCGTGCTCTCGGCCCTCATCAGTACGGTGAAGAAGTGCAAGGATGAACAACACTTGGTAGAAAACGACAGATCAACGGAGTCAACAAACAGAAGCCAGCCGCTCATTTGTGATTTCGGTCACTCCGTTGATTTGTCGTTTTCTACCAAGTGTTGTTCATCCTTACTCCACCTAACTGATGAGCCGAAGCACCGAAACTGTCTAGGTTACACTCTGAGGCTATGTCCATTAAATTCCTTCTATATATATATATATATATATATATATATATATATATATATATATATTTATGTGTTTATTCAATGAGGAATAATGTTGATGGAAGAACTATATATTCATAATGTTTGTTTTCTTGCAAAGGACATAGCCCTGGAGATCACATGCCTTTTTAACAGGTGATTTTTTGGAACTTCGAATGATATTTATTCGTTAGTTCAAATTGTGATTAAAACAGAATGGGATTCTGACCGTGGCTTTGCGGTAGCTATGTCGTCGCGACGCTCAGCACCTTGTTAGGTGAACAATGATGTTGAAGTTATTTTTTAAATGCTAATACTTCCTTTTCATCTCTTTTATGCTATTATGAGTATTTAACAACAATTCTGGCAGGTTATAACCGGTTGCAAATCAGTCTGGCGAATTTTTGAAACTGTAAAAAAATCGATTTTTGAAGTTATTTTTTAAAATGAGCTACTGTAGGGAATGTTAATATAAATTTAAAAAAATAATATGAAATTAGTCTGGCACCTCTCCGTCGGTATTAACATTGTCTGACAAGTTAATCAAAGTCCGCGCGTTATTAGACGCTCTCGCGCTTCTCCGATCAGCTTTACAACCCTACATCTTGGGAATTATTTTTTAATAGCTGATATGGGACCAAAGTTAGTGCACATATGAAAATCATATGCGTATTATTTGTATGTTAGGAGGTATGAGGAAAATAAAGAAAGTTGAGAATATATCCTGGATTTACCATAAATAGAATCACTGATGAATGTTCTAGGGCCTCAGGTTTCATTGTTAGAAAAACTCGTGACTTCACGAATACGAATACACTGCTCGTGTTATTCAACTATCATGCCCAATCTGAAACGGAATATGCATCTGTCACCTGGTGTCCATATTTAATATTCATATCAATAGCCTTGAACGAATCCATTGACGCTTCATGAAATATCTCTCTTTCAAAGAAGATATAACTACCCTGCTATTGGAATTTCTGATGCTGCTTTATTAGAGAGATATAAAGTTAATTCTCTTGCAAATAAGGAGAATATTTCGCCTCTGATTTTTCTTCATAAGCTGATCCAAGGCTGAATCGACTGTTTTGTCAATTCAAGGCAATACACTCTTTTTTACCTCGAAGCGCCCAGAAGAAATAAAATAAAACTCACCTTCATTCAGAATCTGCAACAATTACAATGATATCGATGATAGGTGTGATATCTTTCTTTTCAGCATTGCTTCACTGAAAAAAATTAGATTTTAATATTATTTATTTTTTTCTCTTTTTTTTTGTCCTGTCAGATACCTCCACTCTATTTGTTTATACTGATCTTGATGTATGAAGGGTGCTGTATAAAAAAAAAATAATAACCTACCTCAATGTCTTCTATTCGAATAAGTTGAGCAAGCTTTACCTTTTCACAAGCTTTTATTTAACATTCTCCGTTCGTATGTCATTTTGTCATTCTTTCCAGTTCAAAATTTATAATCCATTTAGGAGCACTTGCCGACATCCGATTGAGCTGAAATTTGGCAGGTGTTCATAATTCCGGTGACAATGCATTATAACATTTTTGTCAGAGAAGAAAACAGAATGGCGGCTCCAAGATGGCGGACGTGTTTTGTGAATATGGTATGATTTAATTCAAAATGGTATGTGGGGGTTTTTGAGAACGAAGATTGTGAATTTTTCGTCAGAATTCATATATTTGAAATGGCAGCTCCGAAATGGCGGTGGATATTTGTATGTGGGGGTTTTCGGATTCGGAAATTATGAATTATCTGTCAAAATTGATGGAACTAAAATGGCGGCTCATGGAATTTTTGTAATAGAAAAAAACAAAAAGGTGCTCCAGGATGGCGCACAAGATTTAGGTTCAAGGTTCGATTCGATTCAAAATGGATATGTGGGGGTTTCAGGGTCGGAGATTATCAATTTTTCTTCTGAATTCATGAAATAAGATGGCCGATGATCTCTGTGTTTATAGTCCGATTCTATTCAAAATTGTTATTTGAGATTATGAATATTTCATCAAAATTCTCAAATTCACGATGGCGAACGAGTTCTATAATTATGGCCCGATTCGATTAAAACTTGGTATGTCAAAGTTTTTGGGGTCGGAGATTATGAATTTAGTCGGAGATTATTGATTTTAAGTTAAAATTCATGAATTGAAGATGGCAACTCCAATATGGCAGATGAGTTAATCTTCAGATGGTCTTTTTATTGAAAGACTAGATAGCTAAGAACTTACAGAAAAAAGGCCTCATAACAACAATGCTTCAACTGAAATGCATAGATTGAGGCGTACTTAAGTACTTAAAAACACCAAATGAAATAATTAATAGAAAACATTCTCAAAAACAAGCTTTTATTCTAATGCCCTAAAAAGTTAAAAATGATTGCTTTGAATGTGTGACCTAGGTTATTCCGTGAGTTATAGATTCAAAAGTTTGTCGCTTTTGTATTCGAACTGAAAACTTTGCGCGACAAGCTTCTGAATCTATAACTCACGGAATAACCTACGTCACACATTCAAAGCAATTATGTTCTACTTCTAAGAGCATTAGAATGAAAGCTTGACTTTGAAAATATTTTTTATTGCTATCAACATCAATACATTTGAGGAAATCGGATTGCGTGACCAGTCGGAAATATAGATTTCATAATTCAATTATTCTGTTTTAAAATTAATATCATGTGACATATTTTCCATTGGAAAACACAAACAGCATTTTTATTTTTGTACAGAAAGTTTTTGGTTTCGAATCTTCCTCAATCTTGCCAATATTTCTATTCGGAAATATAAATTTCATAATTTTTATTCTGAAATTATCATCAATCAAGTTGACATATCATGTGACATATTTTCCATTGGAAAACACAAACGGAATTTTAATTTTTGTACAAGAAGTTTTTGGTTTCTAATCTTCCTTAATCTTGCCAATATTTCTATAAATTTAGATTTGGAACAAGAAGAATGATAGTAAAGCCAAAAATTTTGATTTTGTTTTGTTTGTTTTTATCCATGGAGAAATAGTCATTCATTCTGAACGACTAGTTTGTCTGTTCTCCTTACTCTTTGGCCAAATCCTGAAATAGCCCCCAAATGTTTTTGGTTTCATTTGTACATGAACGAATTGAATTGATATGTGTATTTTGCATTTCTCATAAGTGGCGCTCATCTGTTTTTATAATATTCATATTCCATTTTGAGACGCAATTGCTTTGGATTCCGCGAAAGATTTTGGAATATGATGTTTTTGTTGTTGCAGATTTCAGACTATTATAAGTTTCGTATATAAAGTTAGGTCAATTATTTCATGGCAATTGTTATTCATCTCATTTTTACCCTAGATAACTATTCTGTGTTTTTTCACTTATTGAATTCCATCAAGGATAAAGTACGTCGATTCAAATAATTGTCTAGACTAATGTTATGATCATGATAGTTACGGCATCAACATTATCGAAAAGCGATTCGATAAATTCTTTATGAAATTTCAACAGTCATTGTCTAAAAACATTTGAAAGAAGATGTATGAGATACGAAAAGGTAGACCTTTTTACGTTTCCCTAATGATGCTGAATCATACTTGCTTCTTGCTAGTTGGAAATGAGGTTAAATTTGGGTTCATTGCGAAACTTTTGGTGTTGATACCTATCCACATATTCACGCAGATTTTGGTTATCATGCATATATTGATGTCGATTAAAAGTAAGTGACAGCTGCCCTTTCTTTATTTTTATTTCTCAATCATTAATAGTCAATCAGATGTTTCTATTTTCAATCATCAGCAGGACATCATATTCCAGGTGAATTAGAGTAGTCGAAAAATAGCTCATTGTGCTTGATTTTTATCATGAAGTGTTCATAAACAACAAAAGTTGAATATCAGTATCAATTTGAATCCAGGAAACTTTAATGTTAGCTTTCCAATTCCTTTGGGAGCCAATGTTATGAAAGATATACCCGTCCATATTTTTCATCCATTTTTTGAAAGTCCTGCCTTGTAATCTTTTTTATGGATAGAAACACATTGCGAACGGACACTCACTTTTTCTGGAAGCTGGGAAATCGGAGGTTGGATGAAAATAGCAAGAACCTACCTTTGGGCGCCAAACAGTTTCTTAGGTACATTTCAACAGCAATACTAACTATTGAGAAGGTTACCACTTCACGACTTTTCAACAAATTTGCTATGTTTTTGCCGATCATGGTCCCCAGAACCCAAAAATACCATTCGATATCCCATATATACAGGGTGTCCTATATAAAATTCGCGGGCAAATATAAGGGAAATGAAAGGAAATTTTTTCCGTCATAGCAGATTATTTCAATGTCGAAGGGTCCTCTTATTCACATAGAGATCCATCACTAGGCATCATCCGTTAGGGAGTCGCAACACCGACGCCATTTCTTTCAAACGGCACTTCAGATTTTTTAATGGTTTTTTTGGATTCTGCATCAAGTTCTGAATCAAGTTCTGAATTCAGCAATATAGTAAACTTATAAGTTTCCTTGAATACTGATGGAAAACGACAATTCCATTGTATATTATCAAAAGGGTTATGAATGTGTCGAAATGAAAAGCAATAATACCAGTTTGATCGATCTACCAGTTTCAATTGTTGCATTGATCTCCGATTCTGATGGCTATCTCCTAGGGTTGGAAGATGCCATCAACGACGAATGCTTGAATATCAATGAACGCTACTTTCATATCGACGGCTTGCAGTAAAATAAACTTTTGTTGGACATTCGGTTCAATCGTCTAATAATTTTGCTGAGCGGGAGGTGCTCGATGATGATGTCGTGCACGATGACGCAATAGGCTCGGGTATTATCGGGAAAATCCGCCGATGCTTCAATCCCCAGTTCAACATCGACACTGGAATTTTTGATGCTCTAGTCCCTTCTGGAACAATCGATGATGAAAAATGTTTTTTGTAAAGTCGGCGTTAGGTTAGCATGTTACTTGTCATTGGGAAAACATGACCACTTTCCTACTCAAAGCTATTTGGAATAATGAAACACTGATGTGGAGACTAGTTGTTTTCGAAATGTCTGCTGAAAAGAATAGACGCATAGTTAAAGAATTAGGTAGACGTGTTCGAGAACTATCCAAAGATATTCAATATTACAAAGAGAAAGAAAACGTTGTGAAACAGTTCGTAAAGTTATGTGTGGGGAACTTGGAAAAACGTAAGAGTTCCTCAGCAATGTATCCATCGCAACGAATTCAGCCCTCCACATTTTCAATGGCTCTTCTGAAGAAAAGTTTGCCACCGCTTCCAACAATCCTGAATAATATGCTGTATATCAATGTACCCCATGAAGTTCAACACATATCAGTCTGTTTCGATACCAAGGGACTTTGATAGTGCAAAACATCAGGTTGGAGAATGCTGGGTTCGACCAAAGTGAACGACGGCAAAATAGATGTCTTTTCCATATTGTTACCAGGAGAAACGCACAATTATAAACTCAAAATCATTTTTCACGACCAAACCGAGCAAGATATAGATGCAGATGTCATTCACCAGAATCATCCCAAGTCCGCAAGAATAGCAGTGATTTATTTATTCCTTTATTCATTTATTTACTTATTATCCATACAGACTATTAGCCTAATTACATGGATACATTGTTAGTGAGTACACTTTAATATTACCTTTTATATATTGATCATAATTACTAGATTATTAATTACTAATACCAGAATTGTACCAGAATTGTAGGGAGTCGTCCAGAACTGCACTAAGTGGTTTTGTAAAATATATGTTCAGTTCCATAGAGTTGAATTCAATACTTGTTATAGAATTTTTTACGAAAAACTGCCAGAGGTAAGGTCCAATCTAGATCCAGAAGTGTATTCAAATTGTTTGCTTATTTGAGTAATACGCCGTGGAGGTACATTAAATGGAATCCCATTGAGGATTTCTGGAGAATTTGTTAAATTGTTAATTGATTTATATAGGAATATCATTGATGTTAAAGTTCGTCTCTGTTCCAAAGATAATATTTTGAATTCAGATCTTAATTGTGATGACCTAACGGTATTATAATCGGGCCACAAGTGGTACTTTTTGAAATACAAGTATCTCAACAGTTTGTTTTGTACTTTTTCCAAATCATTCAAATGTGTTTGATATTTTCCGAACCATATAATTGAGGCAAATTCCAATTCAGGCCTGACCAGAGAATAATATAGTAATTTAATATTGTTAATATCGGAAAAATTCAATGTTTGTCTAATAACAAATCCCAAAATACGATTAGCAGATTTAATCATGCTTTTGATGTGGTTGGAAAAGTTGAATTGTGAACTATAAGTAACTCCAAGATCCTTTCTTTCAGTTTTCCTCTCTAGGACCTGCCCCTCCATTTCATATTCAAACACAATTGGCTCTTCAATACGGGTGATTGAGGGTACAGAACATTCTTTTAAATTAAAATATAATGTATTTCTTAGACTACAATCAATGGTTTTATCTATATCTCTCTGCAGACCTATGCAGTCTCGAACAGTTTGAATACGTTTGAAGAACTTTAAGTCATCAGCAAAAAGTAAGCACTCCAAAAATCCAAGAGTTGAAGACAAATCATTAATAAAAAGTAAAAATAGGAGAGGTCCTAGATTCGAGCCTTGTGGAACTCCAGAATCAGCCAAAAATTTTCCTGAAGTGTTTCCATTATGTTGAACCGTGAAGTATAGTTTTTGAAGAAAATTCTTCATCAATTCAAGCAAATTTCCGGACAATCCATGGCCACTGAGCTTTTCTAAGAGAACATCATGATGCACCTGATTAAATGCCTTCCGGAAGTCCGTGAAAACAATATCCAACTGTGATTTATTTTCTAGAGTTTCGAACGCCTTACTGCTGAATATCAATATATTTGTGTTGATTGACTTTTGCCTCATGAACCCGTGTTGTTGTGGTACTAAATATTTATGAGTGTAATTGCTGAGTTTGTTGAAAATGATTTGCTCAAATTGTTTAGCTGGTGCACACATTATAGAAATTTCCCTATAATTTTCAACATCCATTTTGTTCCCCGACTTGTGTATAGGTATTGTTATAGCAGTTTTCCAAACAGTGGGGAATGAACCGATTTCAATGATCAAGTTGTAAATATGAATCAATGGGACTTTCAGCCATTCACCACAGCCTTTCAAAATATAGGAAGGAATACCATCTTCTTCTTATATGCCATCATGTTTATCTTTGAAATGCATGTTAAATGTTGCAGGTTCGGAACAGAAGACTGACGAAAAACATTTTGCAAATACGTCAGCGGTTTTATCTTCGTCCACAAACTCATTATTATAGACAAAACTTCCTAGGTTTGTATTATTTGACTTTTTTTTCATTAACAAAACTCCAATATCAATTCACTTTGGTATGTATACTTTCTTCGATATTTTATAATAAGTCCTCTCTTGTTTTCTAATTAATTTCTTTAATTTGCACTCTTTGAATTTATTTTCTTAATGATCTGATAGCATTTTCAATTTCCTGTATCTCTCTTTTTCTCTCCTCAAATATTTTATCTCTTTAGTAAACCAAATTGGATACGGGTTCTCATTCTTACTGAAACTAATTATAGGGACACACCTCGCTACAACGTCATTCCAAATACTATAAAATTCACCTAAAGCCGCGTCAACATCGCTTCTATTCAGAACTGTATGCCACTCGATATCTCTTAAACTGAGACTCAATTCGAGAAAATCGGCCTTTTTAGAGTTATATTCGATTCCAGTTGAATAATTGCAGCTTCTTTTCTCCCTTCAGAAGAAATAGTAATGTTTAGAGTGGGATGGTAATCATCCTCCTTCACAAACGGCAGATCAATTTAATTTATCTCGCAGCTAGTAATATTATTTTCTAAAGTTAACACTAAATTCAAGATACGGCCATATTTATTTTCAATATGATAAAGTTGTTGGAGGGAGTTAAAATCAGTGAACCCGTGTAATAAGTCTAATTTCCCACTATGCATGTTTGAATTTGAGCTAGTGCCTGAAATTCCTTGTATATTAAAATCCCCAACAATATAAGATTTACTAAAATTGGAGATGTTTTCTTGCAAAAAATTGAAAGCCATTTCATATAGAGTGCATTCCATTTGAAACGAGCCACCCTGAATAACTTTTGGTACAATGATTTTCAGGAAAAATAAAAAAACACATCAACAATAGTATACAGGGGGACACATTTTGACATATTCACATTTGATGTTACTTCCACTATCGCACCCCCAGAGCATGTCACCATTTTTTTAAATGGATCACCCTATATTTTTTCGGATATCAGATGCTCCATGATGAGCAGATTTCAACAAAAGTATAAACATATGGTCTGACGCATATGGTTCGGGAGCTAAATTATTTTCCATTAGTCCAACGTGCCCTAAAACTGCAATAGAAATAGCTTCATCGTTGACAACTCCTGAACGGTTATGCTTTTTATTGCTAACAGATCCAGTTTCCATAAACGGTTATGCTTTTCATTGCTAACAGATCCAGTTTCCATAAATTTGTTCAATAATTTCGAAACGTTCAGGAGTTGTCAACGATGAAGCTATTTCTATTGCAGTTTTAGGGCACGTTGGACTAATGGAAAATAATTTGAAGCTCCCGAACCATATGCGTCAGACCATATGTTTTCTACTTTGTTGAAATCTGCTCATCATGGAGCATCTTATAATGCGAAACAATATAGGGTGATCCATTAAAAAAAAATGGTGTCATGCTCTGGGTGTGCGATAGTGGAAGTAACATCAAATGTGAATATGTCAAAATGTGTCTCCCTGTATACTATTGTTGATGTGTTTTTTTATTTTTCCTGAAAATCATTGTACCGAAAGTTATTCAGGGTGGCTCGTTTTAAATGGAATGCACTGTACTCCAATTGAACTATTGGGAGGTATGTATATAACACCAAACGTGTACTCTTCCTTACCAAATCTGAGCTGAATAATCACTGCTTCAAAATATAGTGCATGTTCCATAATATTAAGGATTTTGAATTTTGTTTCAACAGCGATTAGGACCCCACCTCCAGTGCTCTTATTCGTGAACTTCAGATCTCTATCAGATCTTATCAAGTAAAAACCTTCCATGTTAACGATTTCTCCATCCCTGACTCCTTTCTGTAACCATGTTTTCATTATCATCAATATGTCGTAGTCATCTTCCAAAAATCTCCTAAAAAATCCATTGCATTTCATGTTCAACTCCCTAACATTCTGGTAATATATAGCTAAGTTGATCATAGTATTGTACAACGATTCATAAGCCCTGAGACTTGATGAAGATACTCCTCAAAATTCTCATCATGTCATGCATAAAAGTATCAGTTATCATCATTATACTATTGAAAATACCTGTGAAGGCTGTAAAAAGAAGAAATTCATCATTTCCAAGTTAAATAAAATTTCAATTCAATATTCAATTTGCCCGCGTGTGAAAAACGGTTGATTGCATAATTTGTAACCGTTGTTAAAACTCAATGTACTTGAAACATCGATGAAACGTCGACGTCATCATTCTTCTGTCACTCGTCTACATATGAACGGTCAATGATAACCTATAGAAAATCAATAAAAGATAATAACGAGGAAACGACATAACTTTCATTGGAGTCTTTGGAAATGAAAATAAAAGACATCAAATGAACTGAGTTCACTATGGAATATACAAAACGGATCCTCAAGAGAAAAATAAAACTTGAATTGAGAAATGGATAGACCGACACCGATCGTGTTAGAAAAAAAATATTACGACTGATATGAAAACATGGTGATATAATAAGAAAATTTATAATGTACAGCTTATTGGTTGTAGAAAAAATAATTGACGTCCTCACAAGGAAAATTTAAAAAAATCAACAAACCGAAGCGAATTGATGTACCTACTGCATTTGCGTCCCCGAAACACGATTCAAACCACTGATTGAAAGCCGAAAAGGAAAATTTGTTGAAGTATTCGTGTCAACGAACATAATTGAGCATTCTCGCATGTCAAAAAGACTATAGGAGCTAAACAAGCTTCATAAATTCGTGTTTGACTGATATGTAAACATCACACCAAAACGAAAAATTCAGCGTTTTCAGGAGCGAATTCTATAGAGGTCAGCTCCACATATCCACATATAAAAATATACTAAACTTCGAGATTGAAGTCAATGAAGAAATTGAAAAAATATACAACATTCCATAATCAAGAAAAAAACATGGTCATAATGATGCGAAGACAGGGTACCCCCAAAATATTACACTTTCCAAAATTAAAGAAAAACATGAACATAATGAATCATATATGGGGTCTTCTATAAAATATATATCACGTTCAAAATTCTCGTTTACATGTATTTTCGAATGAAGAAAATCAGATAGAGAATGGTCGTCAAAAAAACTTAAAAAAAATCAACGCATACGTAATGTCAGAGTGACGTATGCAAAAAAAGGTGGGAATAGTATGCAGAGTGTCACAAACACTAGCAGCGAATATATACAAGTATCCTATGCAGAGTGAAAAAACATAGAAATCATTTCAAAAAAAAACACAGGATTCAAAAATATACAGAGTATCCCAAATACAAAACCGACATCGTAATATACAGAGTGTCTCAAATGGACGCTCCAAAAATAGAAAATAGAACTTTAAACTTAGTTTTCTGAAAAGTATTTTCAATGAAAAACCAGGGGATACATGTCATTTCTGATGTTCCAAATAGATACCAAATTGAAACTCAATTTCTCCTCAAAACATATTGATAACGAATACAGATATGGATCATCTTGGAACAACCCTTTCAACCTTCATGAGGCAATCATCAGGTTCTCGATGTGTCGAATCATCATCAGGTTCTCAACGTTTTGAACCATCTTCAGTTTGTTTACAGCAGATCATTTTAACGTTTCAACGTTTTCAAAAATGAGTTAAACTTTTTGAAGAAAAGACATATACATTTCATTTAGGTAACTCAACATATATCCATTTACACAAAATATATACATTGTGAAGACTACAAGAATGATCCTCTTCATGATGATTCATACCGGATGTTGTCGAATGTAGAAACCATCCACCCTGAGTCATCCATTTCCCCCAAATTCATAACTTGTGCAACAATATCAAGTTTTTGGAGTTTCTCGTCCAAAATTATATTTTTCCTGATGTCATCGTACATGAATTATATCAATATCATGCAGGCTCTGTTTGAGAATCGAATCCAGTGAATGATATTCAACAAAATATGAGGAATGTCGTAATCAATGAACGTTTTTTCAATTAGACGGTGTTCCGCCATCAACGAGGACCTACTCATTGACCGTAAATTAAACTGCTGAGAGCTCAGTGCTGACGTCAATATTCACGTACACATATATATTATTTGATACCTTGTCGATATCTGCCAGCATTCAAATCGAAATCCTTGGAATTCACGAATGTCCCATACTTTCCACACCAACATTCAGCTCATAAACGTTCGAACTGTTCGAATGACATGTTGAGTGAAATGTGTTCGTCGAATACGTGCTTCATATTGAGTTCGTCCTGCTTGAACAACACGATCAAATTGCAATTGTCTCGAATCAGCTGTTTGGGTATTTTCGAGTGAGTTTGACCCAGATACATGGCGTAGATATCCTTGTGTCTGCACATTGGAAAATATTCTCGAATTTTCTGCTGACCGTCACAAGCCACATCATCAAATATGAATATCGAATAAGGTTTGGTTCCGTGGAAGCTCATAATTTCCTCGTTTTTTCTGAACGGAAAATAACCGATTTCATTGACTTCATCCATTACCTCATGAAGCAGCTGATACTTTGGCTGATACAACGACTTTGATCAGACTCAAACGTTGTCGACTTCTGCACCATTCGCACTGAACAGTGAAGATTACGCTGTATTTGTCTTGCCACATCCGCTCGGGCCTGAGATTATGGCTTGTAAGGAGTGTGGCAATAATGCACCATGTTTTTTTCTGCGTTTGGGCGCTTTGCTAAAATAGTCCAAGTTTTCGATGGGCAACGTTTTTTTTTTGTTGAAAGTTCTCCATATTCTGATCAGAATCCACACACTGTTCATCATTTGTATTCACTTGGGGGCTGTCCTTTTCAGTCCTCTATTTTCCTTCGTACTCCATCTCCTCTTTGATGGAAACAATTCTGAAATTGTGTTAATGTATTTCCTTGACCTACCAGTAATTATTTTTCCATTGGATTTTTTGTTTGCATCGGTGATTATCACAATCGTTTTAGAGTTTATAATATTTTGATCGGTGATATTCTCAGGCTTATTTTTGGTCAGAAGTTCCTTCGAGCCTTCGGTCAATTCAAAAGTATCCCCACCCACTTTCAACGTATTATTTCCAATGAGTGAAGGTTGCGAGCCTATATAATATTTGAATCCATTCAGATGGATACCATAACAGGAGGGGGATCAGGTAGTAGCATAGACATGTTGACGCTTCAAAATTCTCAACTACAACTGGCAATTGCTGCCACATCAATCATACTTTTGTACATTTGTCCTCATATATATGTATGGATATATATATATATATATATATATATATATTATTATAAAATGAGAATTGTAATAAAATGAATTTTTATAATTGAATTTTGTTGTTATTATTATTATTCTTATAAATATACTTTTTGCACCGCGTTGGGCGCTAATTATCATATATCAATAATTGTAAAATAAAATATGTTGATAATTTTGAGTTACTTTGGGAATAATTGATATAGAATATGTGATAGATGAATGTTTGTGCCCTGTATAATATTTTGTATGATGTAATAATAATTGCCAGCTAACGTCACTGTTCTATCGTCACGTTGCTGCCAATTGTTATCACTTTTCTTACCACAGCTAAAACTCAGTTGGTCTCAGATAGCCGGTTCAGGCAATTGAGCCACTGGCCACTGATTGATATGTCAAATTTCAATTTATTCAATGGTCATAAGTATAATTGTTGATCATTGTACAAAACAAACGACAAAGTATCAAAAAGCAATTATTTCCTTTATTCAGGAAAACTAAAATTCACCTGGCCTACGAAAGATAACTTATTCTATGGTCAATATACAAATTTTCATGGACAATCATGGGAAAAAGTCGTTGGTAAAATATACACAACCTCACTTTTACCTTGAAAGTGAAAATTGCTTTAATAGTTAAAAATCAAATGAAATAAAGTTCTTCTGATGGAATATGAGTTATTAGTGAAATTGTTCAGTTCGTGATGTGCACTAGGAAAGTTTATACCTGTCTGGAACTGTCGCTGTTCAATACACACCAGGATTTGGATTCCCTTTCAATCTAATGCTCTCAGGAACTTCAATATCCAAACGAAAGAACCATACAAATCCAACAACCAGCTTTGGAATACTTGTATATGGAGTACATACAAGGTAATGTAGTTTGCTGCGTATAATTTTTGAAATTATTGAATTTTTCTTCTCCTTCTAACAAAAGTGGCATCCATTTTCAAATTAAATTCAATCTCTTTCTGGCTTTGGTTGTTATCACCTGGATACCATTTTTGTTCCTTCCCTCTGATTCGAATTTGTGAATTCGCGCACTATATTGTCACATTTTCACTGTTTGGGGTTATTTGACAAAACTTATACATAAAACTATTTTTCCATTCTTATCAACTATGTACAAATTTCAGTGGTAATTGTGACACTTTCCCGTTCTTATTCTCCCAAAATTTCAAATCCTACATGTGACCATACTGTTTCCTGATTGGCTATTGTCATCAAGAAGTTTGCTGTTCTACCATTGGCTACTTTCAGTTAGCTACAATTTCATATAATGTATGTTTCAAATTTATAATTTTGTTAAGTCAGGTAAACATACAAAAATCAGATAATAAGGGGTTTAAAGCACTCAGAGGCTGACTTCATACCACAGGAGGTACGATTTCAATTTCGCAAACGTGCCATTTGCGAGTTGAGGACCGCTCCAAGGAGGAGCGGGGGAGGATGGAAGTGGATAGTAAATCTTGTTCACACATAAGACGAAGGGGATTTACTATCCATGGGCGCTCAACCTTAAGGGGGGCATGGTGTGTGTATAATTTTGTTGATCACATTTTATTCAGGAAAATTGTGTAAATCTAGACTTTTTGTTGTCTTTTGAAGAATGATGGGTTGTAATCATTCTGACAGTGTATGAAATTGATTGTGTTATATTATTTGGATATTTTTATCTATTCATATTATACAGAGGCTTAATGAAGGAAATAGAATTTCAAAAATTATTTAAAAACAATCTAATAGCTATTAAGTAATTATTTTTTTTGTGGGTTTTTTCCTTTAAAATATATAACTGGTTTTTATAACATAACAACATTCCTAAATTTATATTCAATAATTTTCTACTAGTTAGAAAATTTTGAATATCAATTTCTTTATTTTTTTAAACATTAACTGATACTATTTTTTACTTTCAGAAAACTACCTTGCTGGATTTTCCACCAGTTCAAGAAAAACAAATTCTACAACGATAACTATTAGTTACAACTACTAATATTAAGTCTTATATTTGTAAATATTTTCAATATTGAAAATTCCTCTCAACTGCCTTGTCTGAGGGTGTATTAACCTATAGCTGTTTATAGCATTATCATTATCAACCTCATAGGATCCTTCAAATGGCATTAAAAGTTTTGCACAAATACCAAGTCTTTTATTTGGTATTCTTAATGCTTTTATAATGACTAATTCTCCCTTCTTGAAATTTGTCTTTTTAGTTCCTCTTTTATTTTCCTTCTTAATATATTTATCAGCATTTCTTTTAATTCTTATATTTATTTTATATATTATTTCTTGCATATCTCTTTCATTCATAATCCATTCTCTTTCAGGCATTCTTCCGGTCATAATGTATATAGGACATTCTTTCGTAATAGTACTAGGTACTTCATTAAAATATTTTTCTATCATCTCTAAATTTTCATCCCATGTTTTATGATTTTGCTGCGATGTCAATCTCAAATATTTTATTACCTCCTGTATATATCTTTCTATTGGGTTTGATGATGGATGTCTAATGATAGTAAAATTTAATTGACTTCCCACACTCTGTGAAAAATTCTTCATTTGTTCATTAGTAAAGTATGTAGCATTGTCTGAAATAATTTGTTCAGGTTTTCCTATTTCTACTATGAATTTTGTCAAAAGATTTTTAACAGTTTTAGAATTAGTCCTTTTTGTAGAGTATATTCTAATAAATTTTTAAAAATGGTCCACTATTACAAATATATGTTTGTTATTGTTATATGTTGGTATCAAATTATTAACAAAATCTATTGATATTATTTGTGAAGGTTTTGTTGTAATAATACTTTTTGTTTCATTTTTATTCATTTTATTTTTATGTTTACTTAATTGACAAACTTGACATATGGCTATGATTTTTTTAGTTAATTCCAAATCTTGTGAACTTATATAGTTTTCTCTAAATATTAACCAAACTTTTCTAATCCCTATATGTATGTATTTCTGATGTATATATGTAATCACCTGTTCTGCCAATTCCTTTGTGATAACGTATAGTTCTTCACCATTTACTATTTTTATTATTATACCATTTTTGTTTATTGTTCCTCTTTTTTCTTTATTTGTTAATTTGTACTGATCTTGCCTGATTTGATTGTCAGAAAACAAACCTATATTATTTTTAAAAACATTTATCCCTATTTTTACCTGTCTAGGAGTATGTGTTTTTCCCATCTCATTCTCGTTAAAGTGTCTGTGATGAAATTTTGTTTTCCTGGTATATGCCTAATTTCAAATTTATATTCTTGCAGTAATAATGCCCATCTATGTACCATTACTTGCATATTTGCAATTTACAATTGACATAAGTGCTTCATGATCAGTTTCAATATAGAATTTTGCTCTTAGTAAATAAAATCTTAATTTAGTAATACAAAATATAACACTTGCTAGTTCTAATTCTGTAACAGTATAATTTCTCTCATGTTCTTTAGTAATTCTTGAAACAAAAGATATTGGAACTTCTTTTCCATTTTGCATTTGTATCAAAACTCCTGCAAATCTTGACATAGATGCATCAGTTCTCAATACAAAAGGTTCATCATAGTTTGGATGAAATATTTTTAAATTTTGAATAAAAATGTCCTTTAATTCAGAAAATGCTTTTTCTTGTTCGTCCCCCCATTTCCACTAGACATTCTTTTTTAATAGTGATATTAATGATAATTCTTTATTGCTTAAATCTGGAATAATTTTTTTTAAATAGTTCAATATTCCTAAGAATCCTCTAAGAGTTCTTAAATTATAGGGCCTGACATGCTCTCTCATGGTTTTTATTCTTTCAGGATTCATTTCTACACCTTTTTCATTTGATTTGTAGCCTAGATAACTAATTTCCTGCTGGAAAAATTCACATTTATCTATATTTATTTCAAGCCCTGCTTCATCTCATATGTGAAATATTTTTTTCAAATGTTCTTTATGTATTGTTTCATTTTCAGAATATATCAATATGTCATCAATGTAATGTAAAGCAGAATTTTCATACTTGTCAAGTATTTTATGTAATACTCGTTCTAAAGCTGGACAAGCCGATTGTAAACCATATGGAACAACACAAAATCTATATACAACACCTTCTATAGAAAAAACCGTATAGTTTCTAGAATTTTCATGTAGTGGTATTTACCAAAAACTGTGTTTCAAATCAATTTCAGAAAATATTTTTGTTTGTTATTTTACCAAAAATAGTTTCCTTATTTAAAGGAGATTCATATTGTGGAATTGTTATTTTATTTAGTTCCCTAGCATCTAAGCATAATCTAAGCTCACTCTTCTTTTTTACAACTACTACGATAGGATTGATGTAATTCCTGTTACTTCTTTCTATTATACCTTGTTTCACCATTTTCTCTAATTCATCTTTAACTTGTTCTCTGTACTCATGAGGAATTGGATAGTTTTTTTATTTGAATTTTTCTGTTTCTTTTACTTCTATATTGTGTATATACTCTTTTGCAACTCTTGATTCATACATAATCAACTTATTATATTTATTTAATAATTCATCAATATACCTTTTATATTTATCATTACATTTATATTTCATTTCACTTATTTCATCTTTATCTTCATCATAATTATTTTCATATCTCTCATTCGTACCCTTTGTACACAACATTTTTTTATTTTCACTTATTTCAGTTTTTTTTTCATAAAATTCAAAACATTTTACATCCAATTCCAATTTTTTTTTATAATAGTCAATCTTGGCTTTTACTTTTTCCAATTGATCAGTACCTATAATTACATCAAACTCCATATCTTTAACTACTAATAGTTGTAATTCAATATTCCTCTCATCAATCTTCAATTTTAAATTTACATATTGATTTGATTCCGCTAGTTTTTCACCATTTATACCCACTAAATTTGTTTTTGGCATCTTTACTAAAATATTTTTAACTTTCATGAAATCTTCTAAACAATTTTCTTCAATTGAAGATGCTTCAGAACCTGTGTCAATTAATATTTTTATTATTTTATTTCCTATTTTTCCTTTTAAAATTATTAATCCTATATTTTGTTCATTTTCCATATTTTCATCTTTCATTATAAATTCTATCGGGTGTTGGTAATTTGTGTTTTCCAGCCTAACATATGGTTTTCCTAGCAAAAATTTTGTTCTGTCTGACTAGTTGTGGGAACATCTATTTGATTGATTTCCCCACTTGACGAAACTTGTCCCTCTCTTTCATGCAAATTTTCAGCACTTTGACATCTCCTATTTAAATATACCCGTCTTGTATTGTCGTTTGTTTGATTGTTATTTATACCAAAATTTTGTGGTTATCTGTTATAATTAGTCGTTCGTCCTTGATACTGTTGAGGGTAATTCTGATTATTATTATTGTAATTTTTTCTATTATGACTATAATTGTTATTAAAATTTTGATTTCTTTGATAACCTCGATTTTGGTTATTTTGCCTATCGTTATTTCTATTTCTATCATAATTATTATTATTAAAATATCTATTATTTCTATTATTATTTTGGTTTATAAACCTATTATTCTGATTGTTCACCTTTCTATAATTATTTTGATTGCTTCTTTGATAATCATTGCTATTATATTTTGAATTCCTTTGTTGGTTATTGTTGTCCCAACTTCTATACGATAATGTCCTCTCCAATCTCAATAAATATTGACCGAGTCTCTCCATAGTTTTGATCTCATGCATGTTTATAACTTCAAAGATTGCTTGTTCAAAATGCCTACTGATGTTACCTACTATTTCTTCCTCTCTCATAACCGGATCTGAATACTGTGCCATTGCAAACATTCGGATTGCATAATTATTGTAATACATACTTCTTTTTTCGTCAAATTTTCCAAATTGCAATTTGTCTCTAATGCTTAATTGTGCATTTTCCCCCCAATATTGTTTTAAAAATAAATTTTCAAAATCTTGAAAAGAATTGATATTCTTTTCCTGGCTATTAAACCATATACAAGGTTGATTAAACAAATACTGTCTGATAATTCCTTTCAATTCCTCAATATCATTTATATGTCTAGTTTTATTTTTTATTATTTTAATAAATCTGATGGGATGTAATTTTTTTATGTTGCCCTCAAATTTATTATTTATTTGTATTCCATGACAATTATTTATGATTCCTATCTGAGTTATTGTCTGTTCTTCTTAACCAATAATTTTATCTTTTCTTCTACATTTTTAGTTATTTTTATTTTTAAATTCGTATCTTTATATTGTTTTTCTACTTTTTTTTTTTTTCATTTTTAACTCTTTCTTTTTACTATTGTATTATTCTTCTTTTATTTTTATATCCTGCCTTTCTACATGATTATTTATAGTGGATACTTCTTGTGTTATTGCCACATAAAATTCCTCATTTTGTTGTCCTATTTTAGTTTCTTTTTTTTAAAATTCTTCTTTATTTTGATTAGATTAAGTTTGTATTTTGTTTTCCATTCTTTCCATATTCTCTTTCATATCTTTTATATTTTCTTTCACATTTTCTCTTAATCTTTCTTCCATACTTGCTGTGTTTTCTTTCAACTCTTTTATTTCATTTTTCAAACTTTCTTTTATTTCATTCTTCATATTTCTCATTTTTTCTTCCATCCTTTCCTCCATTCTTCCTATACTTTCTCTCATTACATCATTGATTCTTTCTATTTGCTCTTTCATTTCATTTTTCATATTCCCTGAATTTTCTTTCAATTCTTCTATTTCATCTTTTATACTTCCTATATTTCCATTCATTCTTACTGAATTTTCATTCATATCATTTCTCATACTTGCTGAATTTTGTTTCATTCTTTCCATTTTTTCTTCCATTCTAACTGAATTTTCATTCATATCATTTCTCATACTTGATATATTTTCTAAATTTCTTTTATCCACACTTATCATGTATTCCATCATTTTCTGAAACACACTCTCCATTCCTGTACTTTAACTTTTTATTTATCTCTCTCTCACATTACTACTCTCTCCTTGTTCCTGATCACCTCTCTCTCTACCGTCTGCACCTTCTTCCAAACCAACTTTCTTACCATCTCTCAAATCCATTTTTTATTCACAAATATTTAGCCTTACTCGTTGAAATGCCAATTGCTAATGTTCGCACAGTGTTGCGATAAATATTAAGAAATAATATATTTCCCTTACTTGCCCTTACTTTGCCACTACGTTGCGGCGCCAAATTATTATAAAATGAGAATTGTAATAAAATGAATTTTTATAATTGAATTTTGTTGTTATTATTATTATTCTTATAAATATACTTTTTGCACCACGTTGGGCGCTGAATCATTATATATCAATAATAGTAAAATGAAATATGTTGATAATTTTTAGTTACTTTGGGAATAATTGATATATAATATGTAATAGATGAATGTTTGTGCCCTGTATAATATTTTGTATGATGTAATAATCATGGCCAGCTAACGTCACTGTTCTCTCGTCACGTTGCTGCCAATTGTTATCACTCTTCTTACCACAGCCAAAACTCAGTTGGTACGCCTCTTGTCTCAGATAGCCGGTTCAGGCAATTGAGCCACTAGCCACTGCTTGATATGTCAAATTTCAATTTATTCAATGGTCATAAGTATGATTGTTGATCATTGTACAAAACAAACGACAAAGTATCAAAAAGCAATTATTTCCTGTATTCCAGAAAACTTAAATTTACCTGACCTACGAAAGATAACTTATTCTATGGTCAATATACAAATTTTCATGGACAATCATGAGAAAAAGTCGTGGGTAAAATATACACAACCTCACTTTTACCTTGAAAGTGAAAATTGCTTTAATAGTTCAAAATCAAATGAAATAAAGTTCTTCTGATGGAATATGAGTTATAAGTGAAATTGTTCAGTTCGTGATGTGCACTAGGGAAGTTTATACCTGTCTGGAACTGTCGCTGTTCAATACACACCAGGATTTGGATTCCGTTTCAATCTAATGCTCTCAGGAACTTCAATATCCAAACGAATGAACCATACAAATCCAACAATCAGCTTTGGAATACTTGTATATGGAGTACATACAAGGTAATGTAGTTTGCTGCGTATAATTATTGCAATTATTGAATTTTTCTTCTCCTCCTAACAAAACGTGGCATCCGTTTTCAAATTAAATTCAATCTCTTTCTGGCTTTGTTTGTTATCACCTGGATACCATTTTTGTTCCTTTCCTCTGATTCGAATTTGCGCACTATATTGTCACATTTCAACTGTTTGGGGTTATTTGTCAAAACTTATACATGAAACTATTTTTCCATTCTCATTAACTATGTACAAATTTCAGTGATAATTGTCTCTGACACTTTCCCGTTCTTATTCTCCCACAATTTCAAATCCTACATGTGACCATACTGTTCCCTGATTGGCTATTGTCATCAAGAAGTTTGCTGTTCTACCATTGGCTACTTTTGGTTAGCAACAATTTCATATACTGTATGTTTCAAATTTATAATTTTGTTGATCACATTTTATTCAGGAAAATTTTGTAAATCTAGACTTTTTGTTGTCTTTTGAAGAATAATGGGCTGTAATCATTCTGACAGTGTATGAAATTGATTGTGTTATATTATTTGGATATTTTTACTATTCATATTAAAGAAGCTTAATAAAGGAAATATAATTTCAAAAATTATTTAAATACAATCTCTTGAAACTAATAGCTATTAAGTAATTATTCTTTTTGTGGGTTTTTTCCTTTTGAAATATATAACTGGTTTTTCATAACATAACAAATATATATATATATATATATATATATATATATATATATATATATATATATATATATATATATATATATATATATATATATAAATATATATATATATATAAATATATATATATAATATATATACATATATATATATATTTATATATATATATATATTTATATATATATATACCTCCATTCACCCCCATTTATCATTAAATATTCCTTCATTCACCCTCATCTATCGTATTATGAGCCTCCACATCTGTAGGTATTATCAATATGTTTTAAAATATATTTAAATATGGAGAAATTGAGTTTTAATTTTGCATATATTCAAAACGTCAAAAATGACATTGCACCCTCTGGTTTTTCAGTTGATAATACTCTTCAGAAATTTAAGTTTGAAGTTGTGTGGATATTGGATGTAAAAATTATATTTTTGGGGCGTCCATTTGAGACACTCTGTATAAAACGATATAATCTTTGTATTTGGAATACTATGTATATTTCTGAATTCTGTGTTTCTTCTCAAAATGATATCTATGTTTTTTGTTCCCTGCATGGGATACTTGTATATATTCGCTGCTAGTTCATTGTGTTTGTGCTATTTCCACCTATTTGTTGCATACGTCACTCTGACACTACGTATGCGTTGTTTTTTTTCATTTTCCTCTTTACTGACCGTTCTGTATTTGATTCCATTCATTTGAAAATACATGTAAACGAGTCTTTTTGCCATACGAAAATGCTCAATTATGTTACGTTGAAACGAATCCTTCAACAAATTTTCCTTATCGGCTTTCAATCAGTGGTTTGAATCGTGTATCGGGGACGCAACTGCAGTAGGTACATCAATTCGCTTTGGTTCGTTGATTTTTTTTGTTTTTGTTTTTGTGAGGACGTCAATGATTTTTTCTATAACCAGCTGTTCATCATTATTTTTTTTATTATATCACCATGTTTGTTTATCAGTCGCAATATTTTTTCTCTATCACGATCGGTGTCGGTTTGTCTATTTCCCAATTCACGTTTTATTTTTCTGTTGGTGATCCGTTCTGTATATTTTATAGTAAACTCAGCATATTTGATGTCTTATATTTTCAGTTTCACGTTGTCCAGTGAGAGTTATGTTGTTTCCTCGTTATTATTATTCATTGATTTTCTATGGGTTATCATTGACCGTTCACAATTCAATATTTGTAGACGAGTGACAGAAAAATGATGACGTCGACGTTCCATTGATGTTTCAAGTACATTGAGTTCTTCCAACGGTTACATATTATGAAATCAACCATCCTTCACACGCGCGCAATAACAAGATAAGGCTTGTTTTTCAAACAGACTGATAGGGAAGCGAGAACAATATCAATTTGAACCACTGCGTGTTATCGTGCATTAACAGGAAGTGTTATTTCCTGTGTTCAGTGATATCAAATGAAAGTCGTGAATATATATTGAAATTTTATTCAATTTAGAAATGACGAATTTTCCTTTTCACAACCTTTCCAAGTATTTTCAATAGAATAATAATGATAAATGATCCTATTCTGCATGAGATAATGAGAATTTTGAGGAGTATCTTTTTCACTACTCTTCTTGCGGACTTGGGATGATTCTGGTAATTGACAGCTTTCCATTGATCTGCATCTTGCTCAGTTGGGTCGTGACAATGATTTTGAGCCTATAATTGTGCGTTCCTCCTGGTAACGATATGGAAAAGACATCTTTTTTGCCGTCAATCATTTTTGTCAAAACCAGCATTTTCCAATCGGATGTTTTGCACTCGTGTTTGACTCCCTTGCTATCGTAACAGACTTATATGTGTTGGACTCCATGGGGCATATTGATATACAGCATATTATTGAGGATTGTTGGAAGCAGCGGCAAACTTCACCTCAGAAGAGCCATTGGAGGGTGTGGAGGGTTGGATTCGTTGAAATGGATACGTTGCTGAGGGTATATTACGTTTTCCCAAGTTCCCTATGTTATAGTATCAGTATTGTAGTTATTTACTCCCTTACTATTTCTTATAATATATATATATATATATATATATATATATATATATATATATATATATATATATATATATATATATATATATATATATATATATATATATATATATATATATATATATATATATATATATATATATATATATATATATATATATATATATATATATATATATATATATATATATATATATATATATATATATATATATATATATATATATATATATATATATATACATGTCAAGGATGACAGTTTTCATAATATAAAACTTCAGCAAACGTTCAACACTAAAGTAGAATATTTTCATATATATTTACATAATATAACATGGTGGCAGCGTAAAACTATTGGAAAATACGATGCAATCAATGGCAAATTTGTTTCCTCCGAAAGCTTCCGAACCAGGAACTGATCCTGTATTATCATGGGCAGAGTGGAAACAGAATATAGATCTTTATTGGACCGCAACTGAGATGGAAAAAGGAAGCGAAGAGAAGCGAAGGACAACTTTACTTCATATTCTTGGCGACTATGGAATCGATGTGTATAATACACTGAATTTTGATGAGGAGGAAAAGAGAACTGTATAAAAATGAAACATATTAGATTCCTATTTTCCACATGTAGTCAAAAAGTAGACCAGACCCTGACCAGTATGTTACACTGCTCAAACAAAAATATTCCGAATGTAGATTTGGAAATTCACTAATAAGGGATGGAATGGTGTGTGGTATACTTAATAACTCTTTGAGAGAGAAACTTCTCAGAGAGAACATTGGCAAAATGTGTGGATATATGCAGAGCTGAAGAAGAATCTAGAAAACAAGGCCAAATTATGTCAGTAGGTGTGAGTAGTCTCAATATCAATAGCATGAAATGGAGACCAGAAAACACAACGAGGAGTCGAAATGAAGAACGAAAAAGAGCAGGAAAGCAACACAACAGGAAAGTGCATCTACAAAGGAAATGAAGCGATTCACATGTCAACTGTAACGGTGCAATGTCTCGTTACAACAATATATCTGAACTCATTATAATCGATTCATTTCTCATTTTATAATACTCCGTTTCGTATTGTCAGACCTCTTTCTCGTAATGAATTTATCAAAACAATAAGGGTTCCGAGAACAACCTGTTGGATATTCTGAGAACTGTCATCAGTTTATGAGTGATCTACTTCTTATCATAGGAAACTAGTTCGCTGTTTGGAGGCCGTGGGGCATAGATGGCATATGCATTCACTTATCGATCGTTCGAATTCGAAATATTTATCGATATATTGTTTTTCTGAATAGGTTTTTGATCGATGGAACTCGTAGTGGTACGAAAATAGGAATATTGGAGATGGGCAGTTGAATTTCGGCCATTGTATATTCAGTTGGTTGAACAGTTACGCGAATTTCTCTGATATAATTTTCAGCCACATAGTGGGATATGATTCTGAGAATCTGATCATTCAGTTCTCTTGTTGGTCAATACCGATTTTGCTGTTGTTTGGAGAAGGAACTATCTTCCTAGGAGGGATTTATTTTCAACCGATTGAAATTCATAAATTTCGCCGATCAGTAACGAAGCATACATTACAAGATTTTTGGTTGAGGTGATGCAAACCCTCATCCAGAGGTATGTTCATTATATTTTGTGTACCCGTGTGTTCGGAATGTTTGGGTACTCGCATTTTCTCATGCACTATTCGTTTTCCAGGGTTTTCGTGCACCCCTTTTTGGTTACCATCAATGATTTTCCTTGTCACCTATGGCATATATACCTGGTGAAACCTATTCGTATGATGAGATGTCTGTTGAGGTTGGATGCTGACTATTAACCATTTTCGTGACCAAGGACGTTAGTTAACAAAACTCGGAGTTATCTCGGAGTTATACCACCGAGTGATTAGAGTACTTAAGCTCCTTCGAGTAGCTTCGTTGGATTTCTTTCCTTGGGTGGAGCCCCAAGGATCCTGCAGATAAGCCTAGTATTACGAACTGATTTATTATTATTTTCTGTTATATCTAGTTATTATTCTTTACTTGGGACCTTCGTATTTGAGTATAGATGGTGTGTACCACCATAAATATATGACAGGTATCCGTGTGAACCTCATATGCGCATATCTGGTATACCTGATTATTATTATTATTATTTTTTTTATATGAAACTGATTTCATCAAAATCTCTATCCCTTTATATCGGTGTTGTTCATGTAACATTTTCATCATTTGACCATATAAAGTATTGCAATTCAATAATAGTCATTTCACCGAATGTTATCTTCGATTGATACTCAAGTAAAGTATTGTGTAGAAAGTTCCTTTTGATTTTTGATATATTGATACCAACAGTAGAACTTGAGTGTACAGGGTGGATCTCAAAACATCTGGGAGTTTTCTAACTTTACTGCCAAAAGTTAGTGGTGCCCAAATATATATTTTTTTTAATCTACTCACGACCGGCTCTCTGACTCGTAGCCGAGTATATATATATATATATATATATATATATATATATATATATATATATATATATATATATATATATATATATATATATATATGTATATATATATATATATATATATATATATATATGTATATACACATTTTTCTTGATTTTGTCTCTTGCACGTGCGCACTCAAGCACCCATTCCTAGGAATATTATTTGATATTTCATTTCAACAAAAGGACGTCGCAAATTTGGCACCCAATCAGGGGGCTCGAGCATTTTTTTATATATATGATGTGTCACAACGCTTATCATTTCAATTTTGTAATTTTGAAATTCTGTTTCGGTCATTCAACTTGAATGGTATACTGTGGTACTCTGTGGTAGGTATTTGTTGAGTTTCAGATATTTCCGGACGTAACAATATTTTCCAGCGTCCCGGCGCCTAGTAACACTTGGTCTTGTGAAGTTTGGTTTGAATATTAGTGTGTTTTGTGGGTGTATATGTGGTACTATCTCCATTAGCGACCATTCACTTACAATTGAGGTGGGAAAACGTCGAGACGCATACCTACGCTTACCGACGCCAGGTGTAGATTTGTAGTTTGTTTTTTTTTTCTCAACGTTCCGTAAGAGCAAGTTATCACACTTGAGTTTGAGAAATTGTTTTTTTTTGTTAGCTCCAAAATGAAGGGTAAAGTAGAAGTAAATCGCTTAGAGAAAGAAGAACTCTCGTATGAACTTTATCATCAGAGGTATAACAGGCTTGACGACAGTTGACAGTATGAGAAAATCTCTAAGAAATTTACTGAAGCTGGTACTTGTCTGACTTTTCCATCGTATCCGTTCACTTTTGATGAAGATACTGTTTATTTTGAGAGAAAAATCAGTGAAATTGAAATATTAGTTACAGATTTTTCTGATTGTGAAACAAGTTAATCTTTTTCGAAAATTTATTCCAAACTTCTGCATGTCTTTGAAAGAACTGAGAGATCTGTTTCAACTGAGGATGAAAAACATTCAAAACGATCGACACTTTTGATTGAATTGTTAGAATTGAAGTCGAATTTATTGTCGAAGACAAGAAAATTCAAACGAGATTCACGAAATTAACAAATCCCTTTGCAGTTGAGCATGATAGGACAGTAGGACATTCATCAAGCCGTGCCAGTTTGGAAAGTAGTAACTCTGATGATGATCATCCATCAGTACATGGCAGAGTTTTCCCAAATACTCAAAATAATCCTTCAGTGTCAATTCAGACCATTCCTGTAGCTAAATGGGGTTTGAACAAATTTAGTGGAGATTGCAAAATGTCATTGAGCGCTTTTTTGGAGAATGTAGAATGTTGTAACAAAACAGCAGTTATTTGCTTCTGCTTCCGATATATTTATCGGGCAAGCTTTATTGTGGTATAGATCTATGAGGTCAAAATTGAATTCATGGTCCGAACTGGTAGACGAGTTGAGACAACAATTTGAACCAGTCAACTTCAATGATAAACTATTTGAGGGGATGATCCGTTGTCGAACGCAGGGACCAAACGAATCTATAGGAATATATATTGCCATGATGAATAACATGTTTACCCGTCTCACAGTATCTGTTAGTGAAAATGCTAGGTTGAGAATTTAACTTCAGAATATCACTCCATTCTATCAATGTCAGTTGAGCTTAGTTGGAGTCCATACCGTAGCTGAGTTATTGCAATTATGTGGACGGATTGAGGCTCGGAAAATATCTATAGATTCATATAGTCCACCTCCTAAAAATAGAGCTAATTTAATGGAACCCGATTTAGCGTATGTTTATTCGTCTTGTTCCTCAATTGCTGGTAGTAGCAGGAAAGGACATGAAGTACATGGTTCTCGCCATAATAGCTTGAATAGACGGTGGGATTGTGAAAGTGATTCTCACCTTTCCATAGCATGCAAAAAACCCCAAAAGAGATATTGTTATTCATGTGGTCATCCTAACGCGACAAAACGTACTTGCCCTAAATGTAATGGACAAAGACAGGAGAACTACCTGGAGGGACGTCAGTAAATGACCTACTCACGTCCCGTGAAACCAAGTCTGCTAACTTCAGGTCAGTTGAATGCATTTTATATGTTGTGCTTTCTGATGCTCAAGGAGATGAGAGACCTTATGTCACCGTTTCAATTTTTGGTAAAGAACTTCTAGGCTCATTGGATTCAGGTGCTAGCCACACTATTTTAGGTCATAAAGGATGGAAATTCCTCAAAGATATGGGTTTAAGTACTTTGGATAGAACCAGTGTATCAAGGGTAACGGTGGGTAATGGAGATAAGTGTGGGTGTTTAGGTGTATTACATGTTCCGGTTAGGTTGAAAGATTCGGAGAAAATTATAGATATATTAGTTGTGCCTGATCTCAGTCACACCCTTATTTTAGGGGTAGACTTCTGGGTGCGTGTGGGTATAGTCCCAGATCTTCGTTCGAAGGAGTGGAAATTCACTCAGGTAAATGGAACATCTGCCGAAATTATTGCAATAGAGGCTTTACATTCTCGTGAATTATTGACTTCAGATCAAGTCGAAATTTTGGACAAATTGGTACATGATTGTTTTGTTCGCATGGGGAATAGCTTAGGTTGTACCAAAGTAGTTGAACACAAAATCGAGTTGTTGAACAATGTTGAGCCTATTAAACAGCGTTTCTACCCTGTTTCGCCAGCCCTGATGGAGCATATCGATGAGGAGTTGCAGGATGTGCTCGAAAATGATGTTATTGAGCCCGCTTCAAGTCCTTGGAGTAGTCCTATTGTGATGGTAAGGAAGAAGGATAATTCTTGGAGGTTTTGTGTAGATTATCGGAAGGTGGATAGGGTTACCAAACATGATGCATACTCCCTTCCTTTCTTCTTCGATATTCTGGATAAGTTGAGGGACGCTAGATATCTCACCAGCCTTGACATTGAGTCCGCCTATTGGCAAATTGCAGTGGAGGAGTCCTCTCGCCCTATAACCGCATTAACTGTCGCTGGTAGGGGCCTCTTTCAATTCAAAAGGTAGCCATTTGGGTTGAATACCGCTCTACCCACATTCTGAAGGTTGATTGACCGTGAATTAGGTGTCGACCTTGAGCCTTTTTGTTTCAAGTATCTTGATGATATAGTTATCATCACGCAAACATTTGAGCAGCACATCAAAATATTGTCTATGGTTTTTGAGAGACTCATATCTGCTGGGCTGACTCTCAGTCAGGAGAAGTGTAAATTTTGTCGAAGAGAGTTACAATTTTTGGGATATGTTGTAGATAAAAATGGTCTCCATGTAGACCCTGGCAAGGTGGAAGTAATTTTACAAATTCCTACCCCATCCAAAATTCCTGAGGTCCGTAGTTCGATAGGTACTGCTAGTTGGTATAGACGGTTTATTACCAACTTTCCATCGGTTATCCAGCCTCTGACTGAACTTTTGGAGAAAAATGCCAAGTTTGTTTGGACACCTCGCCAGGAAGCGGCGCTAAGAGAGGTTAAGGAACATCTCATTCTAGCCCCTGTGATGGCATGACCTAATTTTGATTTGCCATTGTTCAGACAGATGCAAGTGCATACGGTATCGGAGCAGTGCTGACACAAAACCATCCTGATGTTGGCGAAAGGGTGGTCAGTTATTTGTCTCGATCACTCACGAAACAGGAGAGAAAATTTTCCACTACTGAACGGGAGTGTTTAGCTGTGATTTGGAGTAAAGAAAAACTTCGACCTTATATAGAGGGAACCCACTTTACCGTTGTAACAGACCACTGGGCACTGTGCTGGCTCAACAACTTTGAAGACCCTACGGGACGCTTAGGTAGGTGGAATTTGAAACTTCAGCAATATTCATTCGATCTTGTTCATCGTAATGGCAAGGAAGATGTCGTGCCTGACATGCTTTTCCGAACTGTTCCTATCATCGATGCATTGGATGTAGCTGTCAATGTGGATCTCGGGAGAAGTGATAAATGGTATGACCGAATGTTGTACGACGTTGATAGCAATCCCCTACGTTTTCCAACTTGGCGTATTTCTGATTGCAAACTCTATAAGTACGTCAAGTTCATAAAAATTCCTGGTCTAGATTTTCATGACGATTGGAAGCTCGTTATTCCTAAGAATAAACGAAAAGACATTTTGTTGAAGTGTCATGATGATCCTCAGGCTAAACACCCCGGGCTATTCAAAACTTTCAAGCGTGTATCTGAGCATTTTTATTGGCCTAAAATGAAGACAGATATATCTTCTTATGTTAAAGGATGTAAGGTGTGTTGTGAAGACAAACCTGGACAGTGGAAGCCGGCCGGTTTGTTAACACCTCATAGGGTTGTAGACAGACCTTTCCAGTTAGTATGTTGTGATTTAATAGGCCCTCTCCCTAGGTCCAATCGTAGGTTTAAGTTTATTTCAGTAATGGTTGATAATTTCAGCAAGTTTTCTCTAGTGATTCCCCTACGCAATTCTACTGCGAAGTTAGTATGTACGGCTGTGGAAGATCACTTATTTTTGATGTTTGGACCACCTAAATTCCTACTTTTCGATAATGGTAGTCAGTTTCGAAACAAGGAGTTCAATAATTTGCTTGCTAATTATGCGGTTAAGCAGATTTTCACTGCCAATTACCACACTCAGGCAAACCCAACTGAACGGGTCAATAAAACTTTGGAGACTATGATTCGTTGTTATGCGAGTGAAAATAATAAGAATGGGATAAAATGTTATCTAAAGTTGCATGTGCTATCAGAACTCAGGTACATGGGTCCATGGGGCGTACCCCATATTTTGTTGTTTTTGGTAGGGAATTTCCTATGAATTTGGAAATTGGTGTGCCTGATTCTTCCGGGGATTTCACGGTTGACCGAGAAATTTTGGCACGTGATCGAAGCAAACCTTTGTAGCAGTTGTATAAGGAGGTCAAAGCTAAACTGTTGAAGGCAGCAGAAAGGAATGAACGTTATCATGATCTCCGCTATAGAGACGTAAAATATGAAGTCAGCGATGAAGTTTATCGTAAAAATTTTGTACACTCGGATGCAGCTGAATTTCATTCTTCTAAGCTGGCAAATAAGTTCGTGGGCTCCTTTATAGTTTCTAAAAAGGTTCCACCATGGGTGTACGAGCTCAAAGACCCCGATGGCAGGTTTCGTGGAAGCTGGCATGCCAAAGATTCAAAACCACGTCCGAAATGAGTTGTGGATAATGATGCATCGCGGATAGCTGATAGGATATCACTTGTATATACATATTTTTTCAATTATTTTTCTTTATTTACTCATGTGGAATTTCTTACGAAAATTTCAAAGAAGTATAGGTGGAATTTGTAACGGTTCAATGTCTCGTTACAACAATATATCTGAACACATTATAATCGATTCATTTTTCATTTTATAATACTCCGTTTCGTATTGTCAGACCTCTTCCTCGTAATGAATTTAACGAAACAATAAGGGTTCCGAGAACAACCTGTTGGATATTCTGAGAACTGTCATCAGTTTATGAGTGATCTACTTCTTATCATAGGGAACTAATTCGCTGTTTGGAGGCCGGGGGCCATAGATGGCATATGCATTCACTTATCGCTCATTCGAATTCAAAATATTCAAAGATATATTGTTTTTCTGAATAGGTTTTTGATCGATGGAATTCGTAGTGGTACGAAAATAGGAATATTGGAGATGGGCAGTTAAATTTCGGCCATTGTGTTTTCAGTTGGTTGAACAGTTACGCGAATTCCCCTGGAATGATTTTCAGCCACATAGTGATATATGATTCAGCGAATCTGATTATTTAGTTCTCTCGTTGGTGAATACCCATTTTGCTGTTGTTTGGAGAAGGATCTATCTTCCTAGGAAGGATTCATTTTCAACCGATTGAAATTCATAAATTTCGCCGATCAGTAACGAAGCATCCATTACAAGATTTTTAGTTGAGGTGATGCAAACCCTCATCCAGAGGTATGTTCATTATATTTTCTGTATCCGTGTGTTCGGAATGTTTGGATACTCGCATTTTCTCATGCACTATTCGTTTTTCAGGGTTTTCGTGCACCCCTTTTTGGTTACCATCAATGATTTTCCTTGTCGCCTATGGCCTATGTACCTGGTGAAACCTATTCGTATGATGAGATGTCTGTTGAGGTTGGATGCTAACTATTGACCAAGGACGTTAGTTAACAAAACTGAAAATCATTTCGGCGATATACCACCGAGTGATTAGAGTACTTAAGCTTCTTCGAGTATCTTCGTTGGATTTCTTCTCTTGGGAGGAGTCCCAAGGATCCTACAGATGAGCCTAGCATAACGAACTGATTTATTACTATTTTCTGTTATATCTAGTTATAATTCTTTACTTGGGACCTCCGTATTTGAGTATAGATGGTGTGTACCACCATAAATATATCACAGGTATCCGTGTGTACCTCATATGCGCATATCTGGTATACCTGATTATTATTATCATTATTATTAACTGATTTCATCAAAATCTCTATCCCTTTATATCGGTGTTGTTCATGTAACATTTTCATCATTTGACCATATAAAGTACTGCAATTCAATACTAGTCATTTCACCGAATGTTATCTTCGATTGATACTCAAGTAAAGTATTGTGTAGAAAGATCCGTTTGATTTTTGATATTTCGATACCAACAGTAGAAGTTGAGTGTACAGGGTGGGTCCCAAAACAGTCGGGAGTTTTCTAACTTTACTGCCAAAAGTTAGTGGTGCCCAAATATATATTTTTGTTTAATCTACTCACGACCGGCTCTCTGACTCGTAGCCGAGTATATATGTATATATATATATATATATATATATATATATATATGTATATATATATATATATATATATATATATATGTATATATATATATATATCTGTATATATACATTTTTCTTGATTGCACGTGCGCACTTAAGCACCCATTCCTAGGAATCTTATTTGATATGTCATTTCAACAAAAGGACGTCGCACAATGTTGTGATACAACACATAACTTCAGGAAATGTCCAGCATGGGGTAAAACTTGTGAAAGGTGCGGGAAACAAAACTATTTTTCTTCAAATTGTATGGGAAAGAAAATCTTCGAGATACATTATGACAAAGAAAGTGATGATGAGGGTGATGGGTATGAAGAGGAAGGAATAAACTATCTAGAAATAGGAAGTATTGTAGAAAGTGATGAGGTATGTGCTATTTATCACAATGAAAATGATCATTGGTCTGAGATAATTTTTGTAAATAATGTAGCAATCAAATTCAAACTTGATTCAGGAAGTGAAGCCATTATTCTGCCTATCAAATTTTACGAAAAACTGGCACTCAAACCTGAAATAATAGAAAATGGAAAGTCATTATTAGTTCATAACAAGAACAAATTAAATGTGCTGGGTGTTTGTAAAATTAATGTTGAACATAATGGCCTGAAAAAATGCTGTGATTTCTACATTTAAGGAGGTAATTTTGAACCAATTCTCAGATCGAGAGCTTGTGTGGAATTAAATTTAATCAAAAGGGTCCACTATCTTGAAAAAAGCCAGTCATCAAAAAATATAATTGATCAATTTTCAGATGTTTTCAAAGGACTTGGTTGTAGCATAAAAGTTCAAGATGATGCAGCTTCCCATGTAGCAAGATGCAGGAAAATTCCGATTGCCCTGCATGAACCTGTAAAGAAAGCACTGGAAATTATAGAAAAACAAGGGGTAATCACCAAAGTTGAAAAAGCAACGGAATGGAGAAATGCCATGGTAGTGGAAGAAAAGAAAGATGGTTCTATACGCATATGTATGGATTCAAGACCACTGAATATGTATATTATTCGTCAACATCCAGAATTGCCTACCAGTGAAACGATATTTGCTCAAATAGGTTCAGCTAAATATTTCACATTGTTGGATGCATCTTCAGCCTTTTATCAGATACCAATGGATGAAAAAAGTTCCGAACATTCATAACACCTTTTGGAAGATACGAATTTGAACGCCTTCCATATGGATTATCAAATGCTTCAGAAATATTTCAAATTTATATTGATGATCTGATAGAGGGTCTTGAGGTTACACTAGCCTATATCGATGATATTCTGGTTTTTGGGAATACTCTCGATCAACATAACCTCAGTCTAAAAAAATTATAAGAGAAAGCTAAAGAGAAAAATATCAAATTTGAAGAAGATAAACTGCAACTATGTTCGAGAGAAATATCTTTTTTGTGTCATATAATATCTGGTGAAGGTTTGAAAATTGATAAATCAAAAATCAACGCCATTGAGAATATTGAAAAACCCCATAATGTCAAAGAATTACAAATGTTCTTGAGCATGGTAAACTATTTGGGTTAATTCATAAAAGATGTTGCTGAAGAAACTGCACCACTAAGGTCACTATTGGAAAAATATACTGTTTTGTCATGGGAAGACTACAGTCCCCAAAATGAAGCTTTCAATAGATTGAAACAGCTCATAAGCCAGGCACCGGTTCTGAATTTTTTCAATCCTGATATACCAGTTATCTCAGCCACAGATGCCTGCCAATATGGTCTTGGGGAGCATATAAGTCAGAACGGTCATCCCATCGCTTTCTGGTCAATGTCTCTAAATGAGACCCAAAAGAATTATGCACAAATAGAGAAGGAACTACTTGCAGTTGTGCTTGGATATGAAAAATTCCATTATTATTTATATGGCAGAAAATTTGTTGCTATAACAGACCATAAACCATTATTAGGCCTGATAAATAAACCAATTAATTGATTTTCCCCACGTTTACAAAGACTAGTCATACGTTCATTGAAATATGACATTGAACTGAAATATCTTCCTGGAGAAGAATTATATATTCCTGATTTACTCTCAAGGAAACCTCTTCAAGAAGGTAAAGAAACCAGTTTTCTTGACGACTTTCGTGTAAGATCAATAATATTAGCTTCTAAGGAGAAACGTCAAGCCCTATTGGAAAGCGCGTAACAGGATGAAGAATTCAAAATACTAAAACATTACATTCATAATGGATGGCCGAAACCAATTGATAATTCCAAAAAACCATAGGATGGACATTCTCAACAGTATTCATTCAACTGATCAAGGAGTTATTTCCTGTCAGAAACGTGCTCCAGATTCAGTTTTCTGGCCGCACATAAATGAACAAATAACTGCTTTTTATATAATAAATACCCAAATCTGTCTGAAATTGAGTTTTATTCGGTTTTTACAATCAGTATATCGACTTCTTTAAATTACTTGTCAAAACCTTCCTCTAATTATCAATATCCCCAGTAACCTAAAAAAATTGAAATATATACAAAGTGTACAAAACAAATTTAAATGAATAATTTTATAACATTCTTTGCCCCCGTATTGAAATCTAATTTCAATACAAATTTTCAGTCTTCTTTCTTAGTTTCATTGCCAACTTTCTTGGTGAAGTCTTTTTCTCTGTGTACGTCGAGGATACATAACTTGACTGTTGGCCTCTTGAAAACACCAAATTGTGTTTTCACTTCTGCTGATCGAATTTGTCCATCGACACCTGGTCAGACCTTTTCCACGATCCCTTTTGGCCAACAGTTTCTTGGTAGTATCTCATCGATAATTATAACAATGTCCCCTATCTTGAATTTTCTAGGGTCTCTTGGAAACCATTTTGTTCTCCTGGTCAATGTAGGGAGATATTCTCGTAACCATCTTCTCCAGAAACAATCGGCAAAAAATTGGGAGATTTTCCAATGTTTGCTGGAAATCAAGTCACCCTCACAAAAATGTCGAGGAACTACCGCTGAGATGGACGTTCCTATTAGAAAGTGATTGGGTGTTAGAGCTTCCTCATCACCAGGTTCCAAAGTAACGTGAACAAGTGGTCTGCTGTTGACTATGTTTTCAGCTACAATCAAATAAGTCAATGGAATTTTTTCTCTGGGTGACCTTTCTTTCAGTGTTGGTCCCAAAGCGAATTTGACAGACGTTATTAGTCGCTCCCAACTACCATCCATGTGAGAACTTGCAATTGGGTTGTAAACAAATGTTATTTCTTCCGAAGATAGTTGCCTGATGTTCTCATCTTGATCTAGTTCTGCCATCGCCTTCCGCAGTTCTTTGTCAGCACCATGAAGATTGGTACCGTTGTCGCAATAAATCTTCTGGGGACAACCTCTTCTTCCTGCCATCCTTCGAATAGCCATGATCGCCAAATCCATGGTCAGTGTTGCTGCCAATTCCAAATGGATGGCTCTTGTACTGAGGCATGTAAAAAGCACACCATATCGCTTCTCTTTCCTTCTTCCTATGGTGATACCTAAAGGGCCAAAAAAATCCATACCCGAAAATGAAAATGGTCTGACAAAACTTCCAAGTCTACAAAGTGGAAGAGGTGCCATTTCTAGAACAATCGGGACTGCTCTACGATTTTTGCAGTATTGACAGGATACCCAGCAGCTTCTCATAGCAGCTCTTAGCCCTATAATGTGGAATTTTTGTCTCAATTCATTGGCAACGTAATTTTGACTATGGTGGCCAGCTTCCAAATGATAATGACCAACTAATAGTTTGGTATAACGATTTTTCTTGTCCAATATAATAGGAAATTTTGTGTCTTCAGCCAATGAATGAGATGTCAATATTCTTCCTCGGATTCCATTATTATCCAAAATTGGCGAAAGAGTATATAACTTACTTTTTTCCGTCAATGGCTTATTTTTCTTCAACTTTTCAATTTCTTCTGCGGAATCGTTTTCTTCTATATTCTTAATCCATACGTTCTCAGCCATATGAATTTCTTCAGGTAGCAATTCTGAAGGTAACTTTTTTATGTGAGGGTCTGATATTCTTTTCTTGATATGTAAAATTCTCAGTAACCACGCTGTTGCTCTGATCAATCTGAACCATGAGGAGAATCTTTTGATGTCAGGTGAAGAATCAGATTCTTGTATCTGTAGCGTTACAGCTATAAATTCTTTTTTCATTTCTGTGGAATCTATCTCAAATATTTCCTGTTTAAACCATTCTCTCCCAGGCTTCTTGAGGAAATTTGGCCCACTTACCCATCGGCTTTCTGCACTCCAGTCAATGATTCTGTTTTCTTTTGTTGCATCATCTGCTACGTTTTCTGCAGTGGGAAGCCAGTGCCAGTTTGGAATGTTTGTCAATTCTTCTATTTCTACTAACCTGTGAGCAACAAAAGGTTTGAATTTATAAGCATTCTCTGATCTCAACCAACTGATTATTGTTTTGCAGTCAGTCCAGAAAGAAGTTGAGTCAATTTTCAAGCTATGATTTTCTAGAATAAATTTTGATGATCGACTTCCCAACACTGCAGCTTGAAGTTCAAGCCTAGGAATTGAAATGGGTTTCAAAGGAGGGGCAACTCTTGATTTTGCCATAATAAGAGACGTTTAAAAGATTGAATTTATTTCTGCTCTTATATAAACAACGGCTGCAAAAACTCTAGAACTGGCATCACAGAATACATGTAACTGGATATTTTTGGAATGAAAAATATCAAATATATAGCACCTTGGAATGTGACATCCTCTTATATGTTCTAGTTCCAACAGCCAACTGATCCATTTCTCATTTATAGTATCAGCTAAGTCTCCATCCAATGTGACTCCGGATCGCCATATCTCCTGTATCAAAATTTTTGCTTTAACAGAAAAATTATTTAGAAAGCCTAGTGGGTCAAACACAGACATCAAAATTCTCAATACTTCCCTTTTTGTACTTTTTCGTTTCCTTTGAAGAATATCTTGAAATTTGTTTGATTTTATATTGAATACAAACGTGTCTTTATTTGGATCCCAATACAAACCCAGGACCCTTTCCCTTGGCAAGTCACTATCTTAATCAATATCTTTCATCTCACCTGTTCTCAATTCACTAGGAATATTTTTCATTACCTGTTTTGAATTGCAAATCCAATTTCTTATCAAGAATCCTCCACTTTTATGGATTTTCAACACAATTTATCAATTCTGACGCTTCCTCCTCGGTGTCGACACTATCTAAGTCGTCATCGACATAATGTCGATGACAAATAGCTTCGACCGCTCTTGAAGCCTCATTGCCGACTTGCAAAGCATTTTTTCTCATTATGAAAGTTGCACATGAGGGTGAAGATGCGGCACCAAAAATCATCACATTCATTCTATAAACTCCGATCTCTCCCTCACAATTTTTCCAAAGAAACCTCTGCGCATCTCTGTCTTCTGGTTTTATTACGACCTGATGGAGAATCTCTTTTATGTCACCAGTGAAAGCAATATTTCTTTCTCGGAATTTGAACAAAACACTCGGTAAATTATTAAGTAAATCGGGACCTTTTAGTAAACAATCATTCAAACTAATCCCTTCAATTTTGGCTGCCGTATCAAAGACAAACCTGAGTTTTCCTGCTTTGTTAGGATTTGTGACACCAGAATGTGGTAAATACCACACTTTGTCTTGTGTACGTTCAACTTCTTTCGAAAGTTGTTTCGCATAACCTTCATCTAACTATTCTTGAATTTTGGTGCTATACACTTTCGCAAACCGACTATCTTTTTGCATTTTTGATTCTATGGATTCTAACCTTCTCAACGCATTAAATTCTGATTCCGATAATTTTATGTCATCTGTTTTCCACAAAAGCCCTATTTCTCATTCATTTTCAAGTTTGCTAGACGTTTTTTCCATGATTTCTAAAGCTATTTCATCTTCTTTTGATTTCAAACTTTTTTCAGGAAACTTTATGCGCATGTTTTCTAGTTTGAATGATTGTTTTACCATCTCAAGAAGTTCATCATCTTTGTCACTGATGTGAAATATTACATCAGTTCGTCCTCTTATACTAGAGGTATTCCCATGAATAACCCATCCCAATTTAGTTTTGGATATCACCGGTTCATTTTTCTTTCCTTCAATGACTTCTCTCGCAATTATTGAGACAATATTATCCTGACCTATTAACATTTCAGGTTTAGCATTTCTCATAGAATTCAATTCACGAGGTGATAATTGAATTCAATGTTTCCAATTTCTCATCAACTTGGAATCTATAGTTTGTATTGGCAAATCAAGATATCTTACCGTTCTGACGTTTTCTTACTCAAACTTTTCATTTTCATTTTTTCCTCGTATTCCCAGACTTGCTCTCCTAGAGTCTATTTCCTCATTGGTGATCGAATTCGTCCATCGAATTTTCAGAGGGTCCACTTGTCCAGTAGCTCCAATTCTATCTGCAACTTGCTCGCTCAACAGGGTGACAGTAGATGCTTCATCAAACAGTGCAAAGGTGGAGTATTCACCCTCCGGGCCAGAAAGAATAATTGGAACGATTTTCAGAAGCACTCCTCTATCAACAATGCAATGACTTAATACTTCATCAATGTTTTCAATTTCTGTTGTTTGAGCTGTCCCTTGCGATGATGACCGTCGATCATTGTGAAGTAAACTATGATGATATTTATTACATCCACTGATGGGACATGATTTTTTATTTTTACATGTACTCAAATGATGTCTAGAGCTCAAACAACAAAAACAAATCTTTTTTTGTCTAGCCCACTCCCATCTTTTCAATACATCAATTTTTTCATAAAAGAAGCAGTTTACCAATGTGTGATTTTTCTTTTTGTAATACTCACAGAACATCACGTCTCTTCCTACATCCGAAGTGGATGTGGTAGTACATACAAATCTCTTTCTCCTGTCCGTTTCAGATTCGAGTGTTGCAATGGAACTTACTGCATCTGCAATTTCACAGAGCCAGGAAGAAAAATCCACAATGGTATAACCATTCGTTTTTGTTGTGTTCACACGTTTACCCCATTCCAATTTCAATAGGAGTAAGTTTCGAAATCATATCTGAAAGAAGTTGTGGGTTCATCAAATGTGACTGACAATTCAAACTTGTCAAAGTGACTGTTGAATTTTGTATAACATTGGAAAATTCTATGACGTTTTCTAGTTTTTCTTCTCTCAAAATAGAAAATTTTCTCACCGTAGAAATCAAATCCTGAATTATAAATTCCGGTTTGCCAAATCGGGATTCCAGAATTTGTATTATTTTATCAACTTCACTAGTAAAATTCAACAAAGCCTGCACAGAATCTCGCGCTTTTCCTTTTAAACATTTCTGAAGTCCAGATATATTTTCTATGTCAGTAAAACCACATACCTTAGATGTTTCTCTGAACTGAGAAATGAAATGAAGCCAATTTTTTGGATCTCCGCTGAAGATCGGCAATTCTTTATTCAACGATTGTCTTACCATGAATTGACTGAATTTATTTTCATCATCTTTATTTTTCTCCGGGTTTACCTTGGACATCTTGACAGAATAAATTCCTTCCACTTCCGGCACCTCTTTCACCACTTCAAAACTCGCAGCTTTATCAGACCTAGAACTAATGGATATGGATTTATCAGCAAAGTATGCACCGAAGGAATATTATTGATCCATTGTTGTAAACGAATCTTTTCCAAATCCATATTGAGTACTTCTGTTCCATTTCCCCCAAGATAGGATATTGACTTTTTTGAATTACTTGTCAAAACCTTCCTCTAAATGTCAATATCCCCAGTAACATAAAAAAATTGAAATATATACAAAGTGTACAAAACAAATTTAAATGGATAATTCTATAACAACTGCTTTAGTAACATCATGCATAACTTGTCCCAGATATTCAAGGTCTAATAAAAAACAAACTCTTCACCCTCATCCGATGCCTGATCTGCCATGGGAGAGAATCGGGGTGGACTTCCTAAATGTTGGAAATAAAAGTTACTTGATGGTTTGTGATTACCATTCAAAATTTGTAGAGATTTCCATACTCATGAAGAAGGACTTCTACTCTGTTAAAGAATCACTCCTAGGCATTTTCAAATCACATGGATTACCTGCTGTGCTCATGTCTGACAATGGACCACCATTCGAATAAAAAAATTTCAAATCTTTTCTCAAATAACTTGATGTAAACCAAAGTACGTCCAGCCCTACCTATAGCCAATCCAATGGAATGATTGAACGGCACATTGAAACATTGGAAGGAACAAAAAACCATTATCAGAAGCAGTAGTTGACGAACCAGTGATGATTCAAAAATCTACAAAAAACTGGATACCTGGAGAAGTTATGAGCAGAGATGGAAATCCCGAGAGCTACATAGTTCGAACAGATGTTGGAGGAATATATCGTAGAAATAGGATTCATTTGAGACCCATACCCACTTCAAAGTCATTGAATTCAAATGGTGAACAAGAACAATCTTCTGCTATACCGCCAGAATCTTCTGCTATAGTGCCGCCGATAGCCACTGATTCATCACTACCAGACTCTTCATCGAATCAAGGATTCTCCCCAGTGTCTCATACAGAAAGAAGCACAGAAGATATCTCAATATCAAGAGATGAAGCTATTGAATCTTCAAGGAGAAGACAAACTAAATCTCCTGTCAGATATAAAGATTATATTTGTCATTTTTTATATTTTTCAAATTGAACTTTTTTATCTGTGTTCCTTTGTTACAATGTTTGAAAATTCGAAAGAGGACATGTTATAGTATTAGTATTTCAGTTATTTGCTCCGTTACTATTTCTTATTATGATATAATTAATATAAATATATATATATATATATATATATATATATATATATATATATATATATATATATATATATATATATATATATATATATATATATATATATATATATATATATATATATATATATATATATATATATGTAATATAAAACTTCAGTAAACGTTCAACACTGAAGTAGAATATTTTCATATACCTATATTTACATAATATAACATCCTACACTTAACTTGTCGAACTGTTTCACAACGTTTTTTTTCTGTTCGTGAAATTCAATATCTTTGGATATTACTTGAACACGTCTACGTAATTTTTCAACTCTGCGTCTATACTCTTCAGCAGACATTTCAGAAATGACTATCGATGAAATGACAATCAAAAGCGGTCATGTTTTTCCCAATGACAAGTGACACGCTAACCTAACTCCGACTTTGCAAAAACCTTTTTCATCATCGATTGTTCCAAAAAAGACTAGAGCATCAAAAGTTCCAGTTTCAATGTTGAACTGGAGATCGAAGCATCGGCGGATTTTCTCGATAATACACAAGCCTTTTTCGTCATCGTGCACGACATCATGATCAAGCACCTTCCGCTCAGCGTGATTATCAGAGAATTGAATTGAATGTCTGGTTCACCGCGAGCCGTTGAAATGAGAGAAGCCTTCATTAATATTCAAGAATTCGTCGTTGATCGCGCCTTCCAACCAAAGGAGATTGCCATCAGAACCGGAGATCTTAGCAACAATTTTTTGTTATTACCAAGTCAATACTTTTCCTCGCTGAGTAAATAAGACAAGTAGAATATCGTCCATTTGGAGAAAAACGATCATGATTTCGTTGCATATCATCTACTGCACTCGATCTTGGAGCAGAACCCCTATGATCACAATATAATTTATGTACGAGGAGAAATATTTTTTTGTCCAGAAAATCCAACAATTGATTATTGCCGCAGAAATAATGAATTTGGAAGAATTTTGGACAAAACCTGGTGGCAGCTATAACTACCAGCGTGACATCCGAGTCCAGGATTAAAGATATAAATAGGAAAATTATCGAGGGGACTGGTTAAAAAAACGAAAGAAATTCAATGTACATAGCCCTCAGAGAGGAGTGTTAACCGTAGACACGTGTTTCGGGCTCTCGGCCCTCATCAGAACCGTGGAGAAGTGCTCTACAAAGTGTTGTTTATCCTTGCATTCTTCACCGTACTGATGGAGGCCGAGAGCCCGAAACACGTGCCTACGGTTGATACTTCTCTCCGAGGGCTATGTCCATTGAATTTCTTCCGTTTTGTTTACCAGTCTCCTCGATATTTGCCTTGCCCTGGAATGCAAGGTCTGCTAACCGAAACCCCAAATGTGCGGCTGGCTTCTGTTTGTTGACTCCGTTGATTTGTCATCATGCCAAGTGTTGTTCATCGTCGCACTTTTCCACCGTACTGATGAGGGCCAAGAGCCCGAAACACGTGTCTATGGTTAACACTTCTCTCTGAGGGCTATGTCCATTGAATTTCTTCCGTTTTGTTTACCAGTCTGTTTTGTTTTATTTCTAGAACATATCGATAATATTCTGTGAGAAATATGATGAACATTCTTACCTTTTCTTAATCCGGAGTTCGTCTGTTCGATTTCGTCTAGTACTGGAAACGGCTTCGGTAGGGCAAATGAGAGAAGAAGAAACACCACACACCGTATAAATAATTAAGATTGACAATATTGCCTAATGAATGTCACCGGAAAACTATAATTACGATATATGAATAAATATATATCTCAGGACCGACGCTCTCGCCTCTTTTTCGATTTCATTCGCAGAGGTTGCCAAATCCTCCAAACAAAATTATTTATTCAATAATAAATGCCTAATGCTACGACATACCCCCCACCCTGAAAATTGTTTTTTCTGCTAACTTGTTAATAACATCAATGGATGGGTGGGAGATACTGTATCAGTACAACAATAACAATATCCAACCAATTATATACAATTATATAAATACCAAAATGTGAATATCCCAAAAATAACAGAATATCCTGAGGAATTTCATTACAATGAAAATAAATAGATAAACTTTGGGAAAGAGCGATATATAAAATAAATATTTAGGAATCTTATTTATTGCGTGGGCAGAGGACACCACTGGTCTAGAATAGGTGCCTTTATTAGTCCTTACCGTCACATTGCAAATAATGCCATCCTGGATGAACATCTGTAATAATACCGAATGACCAGTGGAGCGGCGGCAAATTATGGTTTTTCAATATAACCTTTATATTGGGACACTTTGTATTCCATTTCTCTCACACTTGTAAGGTAGTAAGATATTCTGAATGCCAACGCTTCCAATAATCTTGGACCATCCTATCTATCATCTGGACACGATCAACCCTATTTATATTGATGTCTGTCAAAGTATCTGCCGGTAAACTTCTCAATGGAGTGAGTGTCAAAAAATGGGATGGAGTCAATGCCTCCGGTGCTGATGGATCAGCTGATAAACTACAAAGAGGACGAGAGTTCAGCAATGCTCCGACTTGGATCAAAAGGGTATTGAATTCCTCAAAGGTTAGTAGTTGAGTGCCTAACACCCATGTGGCGGCCGCCAGAGTATTGAGCTTCCACTCAATACCATTTATAGTCAATTCTATTTGAAACGCTTCTTCATACCTCTCAGAATTGACAAAATCTTTAATTTCCTGAAGAACAGTCTTCGCGCCCACGAAATTTGTACCCTGATCGGAATGAATAACACTGCAAGGACCTCTCTGAGATGAGAATCCCTTTAAAGCCTGTAAGACAGTTTCTGTTGACGATGAACTAACAAGTTCCAAATGAATGGCCTTCACACTCATACAAACGAACAAATAGACATAGCCTTTGTATACTTGAGCCCCTCTACGTCTACCAAGTGTTATATTGAATGGGCCATAATAGTCGCATGAACTCGTTGTCGACTAACGTTTCTACCTCCCAATATCCAATATTTTTGCATCAAAATGGCTTCCATCAAATATGGACCGGTATGAAGATGTATTTTATGATAATAATCTATTAATTTCTCCGTGAAAAGATCCTTACCAGGCATTATACGATGACGAGCCACGAAAGTGAGGGGCACATTCTCTAACCTACCTTCACCATGAGAATTCCCTTTTGAAGAGAGGGGTTTGATTTGCGCAATCTATTTGATATTTCTTTTCCTAAATTCGAAAGTTCGATATGTGATTTGAAATATTTGCCTTGCACAATTCTCACCAAGACCAGCTCTGCCCTATTCATATCACTTGCTGTGATGAAACTCTTCACCGTAAGGATCTTCACAAAACGAAGTACCCACACCGTTACCCGCAAAATTGTTATATATGATGACGACCTCATAACCATATCATACAATGGATGCGTTTCCGTGTCTTCCGTTGAAACGAGACATTTTATGGAATCGACGTCGTCCTCAGATTCCTCAAAAACCCTTTGCTCGCTAATGGGCCAATCTGCAACAGGTGATCTCATCCAAGTGGTCCCGAAGCCTACAAGTAATTTTCCATCAATTGGAAAGGAGTTGCACCCCTAGGTGAAATATCCGCAGGATTCATTACACCAGATATATGACCCCACTCAGCATTTGAAATATTTTTGAAATACAAATTTTATTATTGAAAATTTCTGAATAATGTTTGACTAACCGAGATAAAAGGAGAGCTGCTACTAACTCCAATATAGGAATTGTAACTGCCTAGAAAGGGGAAACCTTTGATTTAGCACACAATAAATTGACAGTCATTTCTCCGTTTTCTGTTACTGTTCAAACATATCCCACGGCCCCATATCCATTCACACTGGCATTGGCGATTCTCTCATAATATCATTGTAACCTGAACGCAATTCCGAGAATTTTGTTAATTTTTTTTCTAAGGAAAACAATCGTGTCATTGCACACACTTTAGAATTCTTAACAGGAAGAGCAACCGTAAATCTCCCTACTGAATCTCTACTAAAAGTACTAGTATACATTTTCTCACATTCTAATTCTTCCGTATTCGGTAAAGTATTTTTTGAAACTTGCTCAATTTCCCAAAATTTTCTCATAAGTTCATTCTTCTTTTGAATTGAAGATTACATTCGAATCTGCAACCCAGCTGAATATTGGAACTTTTCCCATTATAACATACCCGAAAACCGTCTGTACCGCCAGTGGTGATCCCGTTGGAGAATTATAACTATCGTTCCCCATGATCGTTGCAAAGAGCTCCGCCCCGATAATACCGTCAATTTCAGTTGGTTCATCAAATTCATCACTTGCTAATTGAACATCCCCAAGACTACTCAAAAAACTTCGATCAATTTTTAATCTAGGAAGTTCATCAGAAATTTTATCAACTGAAAACGATTGCATAAAATATTTCCCCGATGAATCATATCGAGATGCTACTATGAGGTCTGTGATACCCTTTACCGAATTTGAATTTGAACCAACTTCTTGCACCGAAGCAAAACATCGAGATATTTTCAGCCCCAATTTTATGGAGCATTCATGAGTGATGGGATGAACCTGACTGCCACTATCCAATGAAACTATATAGCCTTTTGACCTTGACCTGAACCGTTGAGAACGTTCACTACCACTGTTGATAATAATACTGTATTATCACGATTTTTTATTGCCGTAGCATGAAAATTATTATTTGTATTTTTCGATGTACTAGTATTCGTATTAAAAACTTCACTAGTAGAACTACCCTCACTTGGTATAGTCCTGTGAACTTGTTCATGCTGTACCCTGGTTGAGGGTCTCCCTAAATGTAATAAATAATGATGTTTTTTTGGGGCATTCTGAACAAACCCGATCAGAAGGACAGTCTCTCCCCCATGCTTTGGCAACTTGGGTTCACAATTTTTTTTCGAACCAATGTATAACGTTTAGACGGAGTCAACCGTTTGGGTCTTTTCACATCTCACTTAAAAATGCCAACCCTTATGACAATAGATACATGTGTTTGTCTTTTCTTCAATCTCCGATTTACTCTCCTGAGTGACATAGAATGATTTTCTTGAACGCGATCTCGTATCATAATAATTCCCCCTACCATTGACAGCATTTCTATTCAGATTAAGTATTTTGGCTTGCTCTTTGACAAACTTTATCACATCCTCATAAGTTGGTATCCTCTTACCACGAACGGACATTTCGGAAGATATCACCGTTTCTGAATCGAGTTCTGCAAGAGCCTGATGCATCAGAATGAAATCTGCCAAATCTTGCAATTTAAGGTTTTTCAAGGCTTGTACCGCACAATCAAATTTTTCCAAAAATGATTCGAGGTTTTTGAATCCCAAAATCTGATCCAAGTAACTAGTCGCTAGTGAACGTGCATCTTGATATTTGTCAAACCAGAGCCTTCCAAATAATATTATAATTGCCCCTGGTAGACGATACTCCTGTGCAAACACCCAAGGCAGAACCCTTCAAACGACCTACTGAATAATTGACCTTGTCAACATCCGTCAGTAACTTATTATCGTGAATTAGACTTTGAAAATTGAATGAAATTTTTCCCCTCTCGGATATCACCCAAAAATTTTGGGGAAGTTCAATTTTTGGAAGTGGGGGAGTTTTCCCGCGAAACTGGTGTTTCCCAGGGGCCCGAATTTCCTGAAAGTTAGAGTCGCCGGCGAAGCATTCGCTTGTTTTCTTTTTTCAATCTGCACCCGCAATATGAATGTAACCACGCATTTCATCAATTGTTGGAATAATTGCATAATTGGGTGTAAAACTTTTCATCAACTTCAAAACTTACCTCTATGATATGGTCAAAAACCTTAATCAAATTCGCTTTCGTCAAAATCCGTCGACTTATATAAGGCTACCAAAGATTTTTCCCGTTTGATTTCTCAATGACTTGGATAAACCCAGGAGATTTTAAAATTAAAAAATAATGACTTATTTTTGCCGTGAGCATTTTCAATTGTCGTTGCGCTACAGTCCCTCCCATTCTGGAAGATCAAAACCAACTCTTACGATATTTCTGGTCTGAGAAACAATTCCGGGGTGTTCCAAAAGGGAAATTTTGAAAATTAACCTTACTTTTCAGTACATTTGGCAACACCGCATCAGTTCAACCGTAAATATGAGGAATGGCAAAAAACTGTTACTCCGAAAAACCACAGAAACCCGACTGAGAAGATAAAAACTCCCGAAATATTATTTGCTATGAAATGAACAAATACTACTTCAATTTATATTTTCCAAATGGAATGCCTTCTGAATCAAACTTGAATTGATATCGAATGTATCCGAAAATTTCAAAATTCCATGAAACTGACTCAAACAAACTACAAACACTTTGAGATTTGAAACAATCCGAGCTCGAAGGGACCAAAAATGGTTTTGATTTATTTCTAGAACATTCTAGAATGTTCTGTGAGAAATATGATGGAAATTCTTACCTTTTCTTAATCCGGAGTTCGCCTGTTCGATTTCGTCTGGTGCTGAAAACGGCTTTGGGAAGGAAAATGAGAAAAAAGGAAACACCACACACCGTATAAATAATTAAGCTTGACAATACTACCTAATGAATGTCACCGGAAAAACTATAATTACCGATATATGAATAAATATATGATCTCAGGACCGACCGACTCTCGACTCTCTTTTTCGATTTCATTCGCAGGTGAACTAATGAAAAGCGAGGTTGCCAATTTCTCCAAATAAAATTATTTATTCTAATAACAAATGCCTAATGCTACGACACAGTCCTTTCGATATTTTTCCCATTCATAACTTTAATCCTGGACTCGGATGTCACGCTGGTAGCTATAGCTGCCTCCGTAGTGACGTTGGTTGTTGCCCTGGAATGCAGGGTCTGCTAACCGAAACCACAAATGTGCGGCTGGCTTCTGTTTGTCAACTCCGTTGATTTGTCGTTTTCTACCAAGTGTTGTTCATCCTTGCACTTCTTCACCGTACTGATGAGGGCCGAGAGCCCGGAACACGTGTCTACGGTTAACACTTCTCTCTGAGGGCTTCGTCCATTGAATTTCTTTCGTTTTGTTTACCAGTCCCCTCGATATTTTTCCCATTCACTTCTTCACCTTACTGATGAGGACCGTGAGCCCGAAACACGTGTCCACGGTTAACACTTCTCTCTGAGGGCTATGTATATTAAATATCTTCCGTTTTGTTTACCAGTGCCCTCGATATTTTTTCCATTTTTATATATATATATATATATATATATATATATATATATATATACAGGGCAACAACCTACGTCACCACGGAGGCAGCTATAGCTACCTGCGTGACATCCGAGTCCAGGAATGCAGGGTCTGCTGATCAAAACCACAAATGAGCGGCTGGCTTCTATTTGTTGACTCCGTTGATTTGTCGTTTTCTACCAAGTGTTGTTCATCCTTGCACTTCTTTACCGTACTGATGAGGGCGGAGAGCCCAAAATACGTGTCTACGGTTAACACTTTTCTCTGAGGGCTATGTCCATTAAATTCCCTCCATTTTGTTTCTAACAGTCCCCTCAATATTCCTCTCTTTCATATATATATATAAATATATATATATATATATATATAAATATATATATATATATATATATATATATATATATATCTCTTGTTATGGTGCGTTGATTGCGGTCGTTTTTATTCGATTTTATATTTGTTTATTTACTTTCCACAATCGGACATCATAACAAAATAAATGATTTTTGTATTTTGTTTCACTAATATTTTCCTTTTTGTTATTTTACAAAAATCTTTGAGCTAATTCCTTTTTGGTGATTCATTCAATATGTATTGATAAATAAATACCCATATAAATATTCAATATCTCCAGCTATGCTCTTTACCTTCTTTCCTCTACCTTATTTCCTTCACCTTCAGCTAACTCAAGCGGTAAGCCTATGGATCTCAGATGTTGTTTCTACTGTGGAGCCCTCTTGACGTCAATTCCAGAAATTAACAATTCATTGTTGTTGAAACATCGAAAATAAAGTAAATTTCAGCAAAATAATAATTTCCTTTTATTCAGGAAAAGCTTATTACTACCTAATTCGCGGAAAAATAACGGGGTTAAGTTTGACAAGTATTTTGCGAAAAACAAAATTAATGGAATAATAAAGTGAATTCAACCTCTTTTTGTAGGTTATGTGTTATTCATAGTCATTCGTGGAGTACTATGAAACTTGTTTCGAAGTTCATTCTTATTTGTACTGTGGCAGTTTTAGGGTTTTCCCAAAAAATCCTGGGCCCTCATGTCCCAAAACAGCTAAACTTTTTTGGATTCTCTCCCGCTCTTGGAAACCCCCTGCTCTCGTCAACTGGTGGCTTCTCCTCTTTCCCCATGAATTTCCACTGAATCAAAGGTAATGTTAACCATGCATTTGTGAAATTTTTATCTGGTAGGGTTCTTTATATTTTCCTAATGTTTTCTTGGCTAATAACTGATTTTATTCCAAATTTTAAATTTCCAACGTGGTTCTTCCCAAAATTATTTTTTTCACCATCTTTTTTTTCTTTTGTTGATTCTCTCCCCTTGATTCCAACACATTTTGTTTTTTTTCTTATATTTTCGATTTTGACACACCATTTGTAGCACTTTTCCTTATTTTCACTTCTTTGACAGTTAAATCTCTTCTGGATCTTTTGGTTTGTGTTCAGACCAATTTATATACAGAATGTTTGAATTTCAATATTTTGTTATCTGCTTGTGATCACAAAATATATTCATATATTCTGATTTCAATTTTTTTTTAAATGATTCCCAATTGATTGTAATGTTGAAAACATGTTGATTTCAAACATAAGTATCGATTAATATTATACAAGGTTTCAGAAAAATGGAAGAATCTTCAGAAAAACTGTAAAATAACATAGCACAGATTACCAAATACGAATGTTTTATTATTTATGGGTTTTTTCTTTATTTTTATCACTATTTCATTTCTTTAAACATTTAACCCACTTCTAAACATAACAAATTCCCCAAATTTATATTCAACATTTTAATACTAGTTAGTAAAATTTGAATATCAATTTAATTATTTACAAATTATTAATATTACTTCTTTTGTTCCAGGAAACCAACTCTTTTTGGAGGTCCTTTGATTTCAAGAAAGAAAATTCTTCAAAAATAATATCATTCATGACATTTGATATATTCAATATTTATATCTCATACTGATATAGATTTTTCAATATCAATTCGATTTTTATAATTATTGGTACTCCTTTCAATTATACTTAGTTTCAATTATTTTACCTATCTCCTCCTTCAATTATTCTCAAAATTCATATTATTTTTTATATTTTTCTCTATTTTTCCTTCATAATATATTTTGGTCTTTTACTTTTTCTATCTAATCTGTACCAATAATTGTTTCAAATTCTATATTTTTCTTTTTTTTTTATTTTTATTTTTTATTTTTTTTATATTTTTCAATTTTCTTTCTATCATATACTTAATTTGTTTATTTTTTCATTTCTAACTAACCTATTAAACTTGTTAAACCCACAATTGATCATTCCCTAATTTTTGATTTTATTATTTATCTCTCCTTCTATGGAATTGTACTTGTTTTGTTACTACAAGCATATTTTTTCATTCAAAAATTTTCATTTGAAATTTCATGGTAATATTTCCAACTATTTCTTTTTCATAATTTAAAATTTTCCTTGTTTTTGATAGTCAAATTCATTCAAATTCTTTCCTATTTTAATTTCTGACATTTCACTATCCATTATCATCATTTCATTATTTATATTGCTTTGTTTCATTTCAAAATTGTTATTGACCATTTTTATGTCATTGATTTCCATTATTATTTTATCATTTATGTTCCCTTTGTGCATTTCAAAATTCATTTTTGGCATTATTATGTCATATATATCCATTATTTTTACACTATCATTGACTTTCCCTTTAATTTAATTTTTTTAAAAATTGCATTTATTTTTGGATTAATTTTTATATTTTGTATTTGTTTATCACCTTTTTCTAATGAATTGTTACTACCATCTGTTTCTTGTTTAACTATCTCTTGACAAGTATCGATAATCCTATTTTCTACATTAGTGTCTAATCTTCTTTTTCCATAGTTTGATCTTTTATTCTAAATTTTTTTTTTCTATTTTGATTTTTATTTTGATTGAAACAATTTTTTTCTTTTAATTGAAGATTTCATTTTCTACTGTAATACATTTTATATTTATGTCCCTTTGTTAAGTATCTTTTTTTTTATGAAGCATATTTATGTCTTTCTTTACTGTTTCAGTATTACTACTTATATCTAGTGTGATATCACTTATTTGTTTGTCATTTTTTCTACTTGATTATTAATAGTGGATATTCCTTGGGTGATAGCTACATGAAATTCTTCATTATTTTTTAAATTTTTTCCCCTTAATTCATTCTGCTACTTTCACATTTCTCTAAATTTTTTTTTTTGAATTTTTTTCTCAATATTTCTTCCATACTCGCTGTATTTTCTTTCAACTCTTTTATTTCATTTTTCAAACTTTCTTCCATTTCATTTTTCATATTTACAATTCTTTCTTCCATCCTTTCCTCCATTCTTCCCATACTTCCTCTCATTCCATCATTCATTCTTTCTATTTTTTCTTTCCTTTCACCTTTCATTTTTTCTATGTTTTCTTTCCTTTCATTTTTCATACTTTCCATTTTTCTTAAGTTTTCTGTCCTCTCATCTTTCATTTCATTTTTCATACTCTCCATTTCTCTAAGTTTTCTTCCTTTCATCTTTAATTTTTTCAATCATGTTATTAAAATAACTCTCCATTTGTGTACTCTCACTTTTTATTTCACTCCCTCTCAAATTACTACTCTCTCCTTGTTCTTGATCACCCCTCTCTCTACCTTCTGCCCTTTTGTAACTTTTTTTACCTTTACCCTTTTTAACCCTTTCAAATATGTCAATGCAAAATTCTAAAATGTCAATGTTTTTTCCCTGTGTAAATGTTTTTGATTTCAAACAAATGTTTTTCTTTACATTTTCTATAAAATTTACTCTTGCTTCTAATTATTATTTTGGCAATTCAGCTCAGCATTATTGTTTTCTACCCACGTTACTGATATCGCTGTTATATCTATTATAATTATTTTGCTATTACGCTCACAAATATTTTCGCACATTATTTGCCCTTATTTTCCCCGCTTTACTGTTATCGCCCTTATTTGCCCCGTGTTGCGGCGCCAATTGTTATGGTAATAACAATTGTTGTTATCGGCAAACGTTGTTGTTATCAGTGATACTCATTACATTATCATAATTTCGCCCTTTTTGTTATTTCGCTCCGCGTTGGTCGCCAATTGTTATGGTGCGTTGATTGCGGTCGTTTTTATTTTATTTTATATTTGTTTATTTACTTTCCACAATCAGACATCATAACCAAATAAATGATTTTTGTGTTTTGTTTTACTAATATTTTCCTTTTTGTTATTTTCCAAAAATCTTTGAACTAATTCCCTTTTTGATATTGATTTAATATATTGATGAATAAATCCAAATCCTTTTCCTTTTACTTTCGATAATTAGATATCATAAATACCTATATAAATATTCAATATCTCTGGCTATGCTCTTTACCTCCTTGCCTTTACCTCATTTCCTTCACCTTCAGCTAACTCAATCGGTACGCCTATGGATCTCAGGGGGGTTTCTCCTGGGAGCCCTCTTGACGCAATTTGAAATTAGCAATTCATTGTTGATGAAACAGGGGAAAAAAATTGAACCCTAAAAAAAAAAATTTCCCTTTATTCAGGAAAAGAAATTAGTACCTGCGCGAAAATAGCCAATTAGAGCTTCAGAAACAAGTATATACAGGAAAACTTAAATTAGGGTTGGTGAAATTTAACCTCGTTTGTAAAGGGTTTTGTAACGATCCAATTTTAAGACGGTCCTGTCTAACCAGATGGTCAACACTGACACCCTACCGGAAATCTAGGTCGAGCGCAAGAGGGCAGTTGCAATTAGAACGCCGCAAGTGATACATTTTTAACATTGTCTCTCCGCTGAATAAAGTTTTATATATTTCATCTGTTTCCTAAATCAATCAAAGCTCCCACAAACCCTAACATGAAATCAAATGTTATATTGGCGCCCGACGTAGTGGCCTTTGATTGATTGTATTGTTAATAGTTTGAAGTGAATTCGAAAAAAAACGTTACCGTTGTTTTTTTGTAATCGCCTGCTCCCAGAGTTTGGGACTCGCGGAAGCCATTGTGACTTTTCGTGAGTAGACAATAAAGACGTTATTCGCTTAATCGACCTGCGGGAGGCATTAAGGGATTGAAATAATATTTTGGGGGTTGTTGAATTTTCGGAAAACAGCTCTGCAGCAACTCAATTGAAATGAAATAAAAGGGTTTTAATATCTTGAAGCCCCGACTGTAAGTACTTTTATTGCCAAATTTATGCACTGTGACCGTGGATTCATCAAAGACAATTCGTTCGTTGCGTTCGCGCGATATTGAAATATCATCACCTGCTTTGCCAGATTCGCGCTCTCGTCGAGGGCAAGTGAAATTTACGAACTCTAGAAACATGTCAGTTACGCTTAGCGACGAACAATTCCAACAGTTGTTGAATAGACTTTATGTTACCACCCCCGCGACAGTGGCGTCCTCGGGTGATTTTTCGAAGTGCTCATCTCGTTTCGATGGGTCAAAAGATAGCGATGTTAATGCATTTTTGGACGCGGTTGAAATTTTCAAAGACTGTACGAAAGTGTCGGATGACAACGCGCTCAAACGACTGCCAATGCTCTTGGACGGTTTCGCCGCGACATGATTTCAAGGTGTCAAAGCGACAGTAACAACGTGGGGATGACCTTTAAAACCCCTCGCCAATTCGGACCGAGAAAACCGCCGTACAAAGTGTATCGTGAGTTGTTCAAGGAAGAGCAAGGCTCTGAAGTAAAAACATTTTCATTTGTAAGTGTCGTTCCATTCTCGCGCTGTTACCAATAGGGACTCCTACTGAAGAAACTTAAATAGACATGGTGTACGGTTTATTAAACGTGAAAATCCGGGAAAAAGTGCCGAAAGATCAAGTCACAACTTTCACTGATCTCCTCTCCAGAGCTCGCCTCGCGGACGAGACTTTTGTGGACTCAGACCGCGATGCGTTTTTTGCAAAAACATTGGCCATACAAAAGACGAATGTCGAAAGTTATTGCGGAAAAATGAAGACATTTCAGCTAGGGAAAATTCGTCGACTAACATTTCGGGAAATCAGCCAGTGGCGTCGACTTCAAGTTCAACAGGACTTATTTGTTGCGGTTTTTGAAAAAGGCCCGGATTTATCCCTCGAACTGTCCCCCCAAAAAAGCATTTTCCCTTTGGCTTTTCCAAAAGTGCGGGGAAATATCGACCGAATTTCCCAAATAAAAATATTGGCGGGAGCTTGCACCTCGCTCTAGATCACTGCTGAAAGTGAAATTCTTGGTTTCAACGGTATCGGTATACTTGATCCCCCCACCCAAAAAACCAGCTTTTTGAGACCTTCTCTATTAAAATCCTACAAGAAACTAACCAAACATTTACAAGCAAAACTGTCCCAATGAAACTTGCCGATGGCTGCTCAAAAAAAGAAAATATTTTGCTTGCTAAAGTGGATGTTCTCCTCCGGGGGCGTATCGTTCCAACAACCCTTCGTTATTATTCCAGGCGCACAAATTGCACGCTGCTTGGAATTGATTTTATTATCGATGCTAAAATACGATTGAACGTTGCCGATCGAATGTGGAATTTTACTGATGACGAGGCGCAATATGAATTGGAATTCGAACCTGAAACACTCACTAGAGATCTACATATTATTAGTTTCGAAACATTGCGTCCTGCTTGATGACGAGCAGCGGTTACGATTATTAAATTGTTTAGATGTGAACAGTGACATTTTTGAGGAAACTGGAGAACCTACTCCATATGCAGAGCATTCCATTAATACAGGGGACCATCCGCCTATATCATTGCCACCATATAGGATGTCTCCGGCTCGAAAGGAACAGCTTGAGCTCGAACTTGACAAACTGCTTCAAGATAAAATCATTGAAGAGACCGAAAGCCCTTGGGCAGCCCCTGTGGTGCTGGTACCAAAGAAAGGAGGGGGTATACGACTATGTATTGATTACCAGAGACTGAATGCAGTCACTGTTCCAGATTCATATCCTCTCCCTCGAATGGATGATCTCCTACATGCCGCCAAACACACACCTTTCATGTCCACCATCGATTTGCGTTCTGGTTACCACCAGGTCAAGGTCAAGGAAGGTGATCGTGATAAGACAGCGTTTACAACGCCGTTTGGGACTTTTCGCTACTTGTGTATGCCATTCGGATTACGCAATGCTCCGGCTACATTTCAGAGGCTGATCGACTACTTTCGTAGAGGACTGAGCAATGTACTTGTGCTAGCGTACTTAGATGACCTGATTATCCTCTCCTCCACCTACGATCAGCATCTTGATGACTTGACTCTCATTTTCGCACGATTGAGACAATTCCAATTGAGAGCCAACCGAGAAAAATGTGTTTTTGTCTGCGCAAGTGTCCGATATTTGGGGCATTTGTTGACTCCTACTGGTATAGAAGTAGATCTGGAAAAAACTGCAGCGATTGCAAATCAAGCCGCTTTCCGTGATTCAAAGGGAGTACAATCGTTTTTACAGGCTTGTTCATGGTATCGCCGATTCATAGAAAATTTTGCGGAAATTTCCCGACCTCTCAGTGAACTTATGAGAAAAATTGTTGCTTGGAATTGGACAGAAAGACACCAAGAGTCATTTGAAACGTTGAAAAGTCTTCTGATGACAGCTCCAATCCTCCAACAAGCTGATGAAGGAAAGCCCTTTTCCATAAGGACAGACGCCAGTTCATTCGCACTGGGCGCGGTGTTGGTACAGGGAGAAGGAGCCGAAGAACACCCTGTGGAATATGCAAGTAGGCTTTTAACGAAGCCAGAGCAAAATTATTCCACAACCGAGCGTGAAGCACTTGCAGTCGTGTGGGCCTTGGATAAATTCAGGGGGTACATCGAAGGATCTGAGGTAACCTTATCCACAGATCATCAACCCCTTCGCTGGTTGTTGAACATAAAATCCCCCACCGGTCGCCTAGCCAGATGGGCACTTCGAATCCAGAGTTACAACCTCAAAATCGAATACCTTCCTGGAAAACGGAACGTCATAGCAGATTTCTTGTCAAGACCGCCATGTGGTCATGAGAACGACTCCACTTGTGATATCTGCCTGGTATCCATTGAAATGCCTTGCCGATCGGCTGGTGAAATTCGAGCTGAACAGCTCAAGGATCCCGAAGTATTGAAAATTATTAAAAGCTTCGAAGATCCCAATGACGAAACCATAACCCAATGGACCAATAGGGGTTATATTATGTCTAGTGGTGTACTTTACAAGTACTCCTGGGATGAAGAGAGCGAGGTAGTCCAGCTTGTGGTTCCAGCTCACGAGAGAACGAGAGGGATGCAGGAGCATCACGACAGTCCTACAGCTGCCCACTACGGGGTAGAAAGGACCTATGCACGAATTGCGAAAAAATACAACTTCACTGGTATGAAGGTATGAAGAGATACATTACTGAATACATCAAAAGTTGTGCCGACTGCCAGAGGTATGAAGCATCGAACCAGAAACCTGCGGGTTTACTTCTTACACCTATTTACGCTCAGCGTTTCGAAACGATCGCCATAGACCTCTTCGGACCACTTCCTGAATCAGATGATGGAAAACGATGGGTCTTCATTATTGAAGATACTTCAACAAAATGGGTTGAATTGTTTGCGTTGGAGAGAGCCACAGCTGAATGTTGCGCCCAAGTGCTCCTAGAAGAAGTCTTCCTATGATTTGGCATACCACGCAAGTTGATATCCGATAATGGTGTCCAGTTCATATCAGCAGTAATGCAACAAGTTTCCTACTGAATGTGAAACAATCACTAATCCCTGTGTACCACCCCGAAGCAAACATGGTTGGGAGAAATAACAGAGATTTGAAGCCACGACTTGCAATGTTGGTGAAAAATGAGCATAACCTTCCGCCTCAAATGCTACCTACTATCAGATTCGCGATGAATACCGCCAAATGTGAGAGTACAGGCTGTATTTCCGCATACCTTACCTTCGGCAGATAATTAAGGACGTTGGATGAAGTCCAAAATGACTTGCGAGTCATAGTCGACTCTGATAATTTCGTCCCCGTATCTACAACGCATAGCCGTTACTTGGCGAGAAGCAAGAGGTATACATGATGAGCAGCAAGATCGACATAAGAAATATGCCGATAGAAAACATGGCAAAGTTGCTCCCTATGCAGAAGGAGATCAAGTGTGGGTGACTACCCATACCCAAAGCTCCAGCACCAAAAGGACCACAAAGAAGTTTGATCCAAAGCGAGACGGTCCCTATGTGATAACAAAGGTGATATCCCCAGTCAGCTACCAAGTAGCAGCCCCAGATTCCATCGAGGAACCACTAGGAGTGTATCACGTTAGCGCTCTACTTCCATACCAAGGGCCTGCTGAGCAAGAACCAGTTGTCCCGATCCGGAAGAGAGGCCGACCCCGCAAGAAAAAAACCTAAGAAGAAATCTTCGTGATTCTTCCTCGGGCCGAGAGCAGAACACGAGGGGGGGACTGTAACGATCCACATTTATCCAAGACGGTCCTGTCCTAACCAGATGGTCAACATTAACACCCTACCGGAAATCTAGGTCGAGCGCAAGAGGGCAGTTGCAATTAAAACACCTCAAGCGATACATTTTTAACATTGTCTCTCCGCTGAATGAAGTTTTATATATTTCATCTGTTTCCTAAATCAATCAAGGCTCCCACAAATCCCAACATTGAATCAAATGTTATAGTTATGTGTTATTATATAGTCATTCGTGAAGAGTACTATGAAAATTGTTTCAAAGTTCAGTTCTTATTTGCACTGTGGCAAGTTTTATGGTTTCAACGAATACCTGGGACCTCATGTACCAAACTGCTCAACGTTTTGGATTCTCTCCCACTCTTGGAAACTGCCGCTGCTATCGTCAACTGGTGGCTTCTCCTCATTTATCAATTTCCAATGAAACAAAGATAATGTGAACTCTGCATTTGTGAATTTTTTATCTGCTAGTGTTCTTGATATTTTTCTTATGTTTTCTTGGCTAATAACTGATTTTATTCCAAATTGTTTGTTCGTTCCAAATTTTGAAACTCCAACGTGGTTCATCCCAAAATAATTTTTTTCACCATCCTTTTTTCTTGTTGATTCTCTCCCCTTGATACCAACACATTTTGTTTTTCTCCTCGAATTTTCAATTTTGACACACCATTTGTAGCACATTACATTATTTTCACTTCTTTGACAGTTTTTATTTATGAAACTTTTCTAACTACCTTATAATCTATATACAATACGTGTAAAATTATTCTTTTGACGTTTCTGCTTTTCTTTATTTTCAAAATCACTGATTTTGCATCAAGATCTTTTTCGGCATCTCATTGGCTGTTGTGTCTAAATCCAATTTCATATACATGATGTTTGAACTTTCAATATTTTGTTATCTGCTAGTGATCACAAAATATATTCATAAATTTTCATTTCTAAAAATTTTAAAATTATGCCAATTGATTGTTATGTTGAAAACATGTTCATTTCAAACATAGGTATCGATTAATATTATACAAGGTTTCGGAAAATTGGTAGAATCTTTAGAAAAACTGTAAAATAACATAGCACAGATTACCAAATACGAATATTTTATTATTTATGGGTTTTTTCTTTATTTTTATCACTATTTCAACTATTTAAACATTCAACCTACTTCTATATATATATATATATATATATATATATATATATATATATATATATATCGATACTGAACGCGCAACAGGTGAGAGTGTCAAAACGTGAAGTTGAAGTAAAATGTTTGGAGTGTTTTCAAAAGTCGATTTTTTAGTTTCGAGACAAAATCATTTGATGGTAAGTAGATTTAGATAATTTGGAAAAGGTTTGTTTACTACAGTTCACAGTTATGCATAACTTGTTTTGGAAATTCGCTTCGTTTATTTATTAAAATATTGTCATGTGTCTCACAATCAACAATTGGGTGGAACTGTGTGATTGGGTAAAACGGGAAGTATCTCGGGGCGTCCAAAGAATATGAGGTTCCTCTATCGAAGCAAAGAAAATTGGACAAGATAGTCCTCACCAGGGACGATTCAGTAAAAACTCAATAGGGACGTTATCGACCTGTTTTTGGTAAGTCACAGGAAGAGGAATTGGATAATAATAAGAATAATAATAATCATTTATTTTCCTTTAACCCTTTCAAAACGGTTTTCGGGTAGGCATATTTTGACAGTGTTTGAATGATATATGACTTTATTGAAGGAAAATAATCAACATTCCATGAAAAAATTATTCAAAACATGTAGGGGAGGGGTGGTTAGTCTCGATGCGATATATATATATATATATTATATATATATATATATATATATATATATATATATATATATATAATATATATATATATATATGTATAAAAAAAAATATGTATATATATATATATATGTACCAACAGTCCCTTCATATGGTAAACATGTGTACCAACAGTCTTCTATTACAGGCAAATTATGAGTTTTATTAGACAAAAGATATTTATTTTATGGTCATAAAATATATTCTAGGTATGATATAACGCAAGACAATATTTGAAAAGTGGGACGTCACATTCACAGCAAATAATCTTCGTCTGTGTTTGCTTCTCATTACGACCTTACGTAGATGATCGCCGAATCGTAGCTGTTTTTCCTCCTTCCGCTATCAGGTCTTCTGCGTGAAGAATCGATCAAAACATAGTAGCACATCATTCTCCTTAATCGATGATGCCAGAGTCTTGACTACGCGCTCACCCAATGTTCAAATTGTTGGTTCTGTTTCTTTCCCGGTATGAATATTGAAGTCATATGTATATCCAGGATCTGCATCGCATCGAAGCCACATTTTGATTCCACGTTTGACGGGTTTCAGTGGCATATATTGTTTCAATGTGGAACACTCATCGATGCTCTGGAAACTACTATCTTGACGATATCTTTCGAAGGTGATTTTCATGCTATTGACTACATCATCGATGTAGTCTTTGACCAGTCATCAGGTTTTCCAGGTGGAGCAAAATACATATTTGATGAGATCAGCATGTATCTATCTCTTGCGGTTGCATCTTTGGAAACTGCATTCCCTTACGATTTATGGTTGGACCAATAGTGGCTAATACGCGTAACATGATTGTAGGACATCACGAACATACATCCAATTATAACTTGAATTTATTTCTCCTTTATCAATTTATTTCTGGCGATTTCTTTTCTTCGTGAACTTTCGATAGGGATAAATATTTCGGTTGGTACATCGAGCAATATATATACAAGGATGGAGATAATATTTTGTGAAACAACTGCATATGTGTTGAATCAATCGTTATATCTGGAGGAATATCACAGGTTCGCTGAATAGGAATTGATTTCCTACAAACAGAAAGTGTGTCTGGTTTTGACCATAATGAAAGGTGGTGCTTATTACGATTCTCTTCATTATCAGCCGTTCTATGATTTGCAGTATCATAGTCACCAAAGTCGCAATTTTCTATTGATTGATGATCTCATCACTTTTGTTATTTTCATTTCCCAAAACGTCCATATTCACATCTCCTGATCGCTCGGATTCGTTACTCACAATTGCATCATCATTATATAATTCATCCTCTTCTGGAGAAGGTACATATAAGTTGCTGCTACCGCCAGACTCCGGAATAGATGAAGAGTCCGAGTCCTACTCCTCTGCCAACATTCCCAACTCAGCTTGAGTCGAGGGTCTTCGTGACATATTTTGTAATATCTGTAAAAGCAATTTCTGATATATCCTATGTATACCTGGAAATACTGAAGGTTCATATATGTACCACATGCCGGAAGACATAAAAAACTGGGCAAACTAGAAATAAAGAAGCACTTACCCAAATGAAAATAATAAACAGTAACTATTCCCAAAGTTTTGCACAAATTTGTACAATTATTCACGAGGTATTTTATCAATGAACAACGAATATAAGTACAGTACTATTTTATATTGCTAAATATCGATTTAATTTTCTCAAAACATCCAGTGGTACATATGTATACAGGAGTCACGAAAGGGTTGGGACAATTCACAAAATTATATAGGAATAGTCAAGTTGATTTGATTAAATCGAAGACTCATCGAGAGAGAAATTCCGCTACACTATAAGAGCAATTCTCATGTAAAAAAGTTCTTAGTCCACTTTTGAAAACAAAAATATTACAACTGTTTTTGATCATATCAGGTGAGTGATTGAACAGTTTTGGTCCAAGATAGTTTGGACGAACTGACGTTATTTTGAATCTTGCGTAAGGAATATGGAATAAACCTGTACTTCTTGTGTAGACATCATGGATGATACTATTCAGCAAAAAATTATGTTAATTTTGGAATACATATACACATGTTTCGAATCTAAAAACGCAAGTCAATGGCAAAATGTGATATTGAAGAACATTTCTTTACATAAGAATCTCTTAGAGACCCTAGCTATGTATCGGACAATACGTTTGTGAGCAATGAACACATTTTTGGACATTGTGGAATCACCCCAGTCTTGAGTCCACCTGAGCATGATACGAACTGAATAATTGATTTATTTCCAGCACAAAACGTAAATTCACAAACAAGTAGATCAAAGAATTCCATGTTCAGACTAACTGTTTACAGTGAGCTTTCCAGTCCAGAAATTCATCAAAATAAATATCCAAACATTTCAGAGGGTCATGGCTGCTCTGCATGATATGATCATCGTAATCGAATCGATCGAAGTCAAGAAATGATATTCTGGCGATGGTGAAATTGAAGAATTTGGGTCTTGTCAACATTGAAGAATAGATCGTTGTTATTAAAATAATCGGATGCAAGTGCAATTGAAATAATACATTTTCCATCCAAAGAAACAGAACTGGGAGCAAACACAATTAGAAAAAAGTGATCTACATTATGCAGTATAGTCAAAGAACGGGTACAGTTTCAATTTGATTGACATATAATATGAATAACATTGATCCCAAAATAGACTCTTGAGGAACACCCTGTTGATGAAAACTGACTCTGAATCTATTTTCTTCATTCCATCGCTATTTCGATACTACGAGGAAATATTTTGTTCCCGATTTCTCATAGTTCTCCAGAAATTAAAGGTGTTCAGTGTGATGGACGTATTCGAAGGCCCTACTTAAATCACAAAAAAATACAAGAGGGCAATCGCCTGCCTCAATAGAGTCAATAACTGGATTGAACAATGATATTGAAGCCATAGTGGTTGATTTTATCTTTCGGAAACCATGTTGGTTCTCACTCAAGATATCATTTCCCACAATGAAGTTCATGTTTATCAAAATATGCGTATTCAAATATCTTGGAAAATGAGTGCGAGACAGTAACTGGCCTATAATTGTTCATTATCTTGTTTTTTTGTGTATCGGAACAACCTTGCCTTTTCATAATCTTAGGGAAAAGACCTTTGGAAAAGGAGAGGTTAATTAGAATGGTTATAGAGTATATTATTGTATGAAACATTTTCTTCAGTAGAAATAACAGGACCTCGTCTGGACCACTGGACTTTTTGTTTTTCAACTTTCTACTTAACATACTCTATAATTCTTATTCGGTATAATAATAATAATAATTTATTGAATCCTTCAAGATCAAATACATGATGAAGGATACGATAAGAACACAAAAAAGTAGACAAATGATCAAAATACCAAAATACAAAATATAAATGTCACATATACACAGATAGAACTAACATTTTATCTTGAATTCAAAACTAATCAAATGTAAAATATAAATGTCATATAAACACAGACAGAACTAACATTTTATTTCGAGTTAAGAAATTCAGAAATGCTGAAGAAACAGTTTTTTTGCAGATATTTCTTCAACTTTGATTTCAACATATTTTTGTTCTGAATTTTCCTTAGATCAGTTTGAAGATGGTTGAGAAATGTAATTCCTGTATATGACGGACTGTTCTTAAAGAATGATGTGTTATGAGTCGGGATCCTGATGAGATCTCCGTTTCTAGTGGAATTGTTATGATGTTGAGAAACAGTGTCGTACATATGTTTGTGTTTCAGAAATAACATTATACATTTGAATATATATATATACATGGATATGTTAAGATATTGAATTAAAATATTCTCTACAGAAATACCTAATCTTTGTATCGAAAATGAGTCTGATGACTCTTTACTGTAGAATAAATATTCTGTTGCTGGAGCTGCCCCAGATGTTGATATTACAGAAGATGTGGGAGTGGATTATGGCATGATGAATATTTCTCAGTTGAGTTATATCTAAAATATTTTTCAGTTGTAGAATGGCATAATAACCACTTTTAGATTTTTTACGAACAGCATTTATATTTGCTTTTCATCTTATATCACTATCTACAAAAGTTCCAAAAATGTAGTATTTTCAGAGAGATTAATTACATCATCCATCACTCTTACTTGAAAATTTGTTAAAATTTTCAATCTGCGATAGAACTGCATACACACCGTTTTGTTTGAGTTCACAACTGAAGAATTTTTTTCACACCAGGTTGTGAATTCCTTTAACAATATATTCAATTCACCTTGGAGTTCCTCGGGACTGTCAGCATCAGCAGCCAAAGTTGATTCATCAGCATAGAGAACTATACATTTTGTACTTATATGAAGTGGTAGCTCGTTTATAAATAATAAAAAAATCAATGGACCTAAGATGGAACCCTGAGGAACGCCCAGGTCCATAGAATAGAAATCAGACCTATGCTCTTCAATTTTGACAGATATTTTTTTAAGACGCATGTATGAGACTAACCACGACAAAAAGTTACCACGAAATCTTAAAGAGTAGAGTTTGCTTTCGATAATGTTTAGGTCAATGGTATAAAATGCTTTCGATAGATTGAAAAGGAGGGCTCTAACATATTTTCCTTCATCTATAGAATCGTAAATATATTCAAAAAAAATGTAGGAAGCACTTTTAATCGACTTTTTCCTACAAAAACCATGTTGGTACTTTGATACAATTTCAAATCTGGTTAAGAATGAATACATGTTATAAACACATCTTCCAATAACTTCACCTATCGCAGTCGGTACTGTTATTGGTCGGAAATTACTCATGATAGATGTATCACCCTTTTCAAGAATGGGGGTCACTAAATCTGTTTTAAGATAATTTGGAAATTCTCCTGACTCTATTGATGGATGTATAATAAAAAGTAAAGATCCAGCGATGTACACAGCCATACTTTCAATAATTTTTGGGGATATACAGTCTATTCCAACCGAGTTGGAATTTTTCAGTGAACCTATCTAGGACATCACAGCTCAAAATAAGAAAAAAATCATATTCTATTTTTTCATATATTGAAGTATAATCGTTGAATACTTTCGAGCCGGAGTGTTGCTCGATGGAATTTTTGGCATTGTTTGAGAAAAAGGCACCGAAAGCATTTGCAATGCAATGTTTTCAACTATTTTATTTTCTACTTTTATTTGAATATTTGATGTAGATCTGGAATTTTCTATTTCTCTTCGACTATAATATTTGTTTTCGTTTCTGATATTTTGAATTGTTCGTAGATAGATTTTTTTTAATTCCTTGTAGATTTCAGTTACATGGCTATCATTGGAGTTCCTCATCACCCAGAATAATTCTTTCAATTCTTTGCTCATAGAAATAATATATTTGTTCACCCACTGGTATGTATTCAAGTTTCTGTTACATTTTCCTACAATGAATTACTGGAGAGTATTTGGGAAAGTCTCATATATTACATGAATATTTTCAGAGCATTTGAAAACTGACCAAAAGGATTTTTTCTCCAGAAAGGATTGTAGAATGTTTTATGGTTGAACCTGCGCTCTTTATGGGATTCATGTCCAGAATCAATTCGAATATGATACCAAAATGATCAGCAAAATTCATGTTTTTAACTGTTTCAAGATAACTCGTAGTTTCAAAATTCTGTATGTTCAGTTCATAGCTACCCAGGAGATCGGTGAAGACCGATTCATTATTTGATTCACATAAAAAGTTTATGTTTATGTCACCACAAACAATTATATTTTATAATTTTTTCTTACAGTAGTCCAATGCGACAGAGATTCCATTTATAAATGTTTCAATGATCCCAACTGGTGGTCTATAAACTGATAATGAACAATATTTGTTATCATGGCACTGGAAAGATACTGCACAAACCTCGAACTGAAGTTCTTGTGGAAGTATGTTTATAAAGGTTTCGTTTTTGAAACTGAAATTTTTTCGAATGGAAATCGAAGTACCACCATGAATATGGTTTCGTCTAGTAAAGTGTGTAGCAAGGATATATTCACTGAATTGAATAGTATTCATATTTGAATTGTTGCACCAGGACTCAGAGATACATAATACATCAAGTTTCTCTTGGACTATGAGTACTTCTGATTGACTTAATTTGTTATTGATGCACTGAGCGTTTACGTGTATAATTTTCAGTTTGTCAAATGATTTATCAACTAATAGTCTAGAATGACCAGTTCTCATTTATAAGAGCTCTTTCAAAATTATTTGAATTAGATCCACCAAAACTTCGTCTAATACGGCTATGGTTATTGCATGGCTCCTCATCGTCAGAAAATATGTCAAGTTCAAGTTATATACTTCTGTGGACAGAAAACGTGTTGTCTTCAACATAGAACACATTTTCTCCCGATTGATTGATTTTTATATTAGTGGATCACAATGGCCTGTCTAATGAATTCGATAAGGGCAAAAAAAACGCTGGTGAAGCATGGTGGTATGCCTTTTTGAATCGGCATCCGAATATCAAACTTCGATCTCTTGAGTCGACCTCACTCGCAATGGGTTTCAATAGATTTTTGTCAATATAATGAAAATAATAGAAAAATTGAATATCAAATATGTTCATTCTGCACACTTTCTAATATTCAGAAAATTGAACATTTATAAATGTCACTTTCAAACATAAAAATATTCCAGTTGAGTCTACCAGCGGGCCTCCATAACGTCAAGTTTCTGACGCTCGTGATTGGTTCCGAAGTAATCTATAAATGTAAGCCAATGAGCTAGGCTCGTCATTGCTGCCTCAAGAAGAGGATGCACCAGGCAGGCAGGCCAGCAACTGCGGCTGGATCTCCGGAACCTTCAAACACAACAATGGACAAACAGAATGACAGAAATGAGCACAGCGGACAACTCTGTATGGATAATGTGGAAAGTAATTTGACACAGCAGGAGGAAACACTGCCCACCACTCCACGGCGAGGGAGGCTTGATCTACACTGACAACGAGAAAGCAGAAGCATTCGCAGATGCTTCTGAACGCCAGAGCCGATTCAACCAGGTTTCCCTAACCCTAACTTGGAGCCAGCCAGACTTTCAGGAGGATGAGATGGATCAATGACACCGAGCACATCCTTGAACCAACTTCGCCTGAAGAAGTCAAGGACATCATCCGAAACATTGCTATACGCAAAGCACCCAGACCAGACCAGATCTCGAATGGAGCCCTCAAGGCTCTACCGAGCGGAGGAATTGCTGCACTAATCAACATCATCAATACAATGCTCAGGCTCAGACAATTTCCACGGCCCTGGAAAGAATCCACGGCCATCATGATCCCGAAACCCAACAATACCCTGTGATCCCGCAAAACCACCGACCAATCAGTCCCATAGCCTCGATGAGCAAAGTGAGAGAGCGAGTCCTCCAGAAGAGACTGGAATCACTGACGGAAGAACTCAACGTCCTACCAGACGAACAGTTTGGATTCCGACAAGGAGACTCTACGGAAATGCAGATTCTGAGGATGGTGGACTCTGCAGCATCAGATTTCAACCCGTGCAGAGGACTCTATACAGGAGCGTTGGTCTTATACGTATCCAAGGCTTTCGACAGAGTCTGACACGACGTTTCGAATACCAAAATGGCAGACTCTGGATACCCCACACCCATAGTGAAGCTGATAGACTCCTTCTTGCGAGGACGGCGATATCAATGTAAAGTTAGCACCGACATCACCACAAGGAGAAGCCTAGTACTGCAAGGCGCACTCCAGGTAACCAGGTACCTGCAAAAACAAGTAGACAGACTCGAAAACTGGTTCTCGAAATCGAGATCAACGAGAGGAGAACCAAGCCATCCTATTCACCAGGAGACGAATCACACCATCTGGACATGTCATCATGAACGACCAACGCATCTCTTGTGCAGACGAAGTCAAGTATCTAGGAGTCACTCTGGACAAGATATTGACATTCAGACAAGACGTGACACAGAGACTCGGACTAGCGAAGGCAGCCAGAAGAAACATCAACCCCCTCATGGACCTCCAGTTGAAGCTGCTCTCAATCAGGACCATCTTCCTTTCCATCATCCTGTACGCATCTGCTGGATGACGCCAATGCGCAGAAACATACAGGACCAAGATCCAGCAATTTTTGAACGCCAGCTTGAGAATGGCGGTAAACGCTCTCAGATACGTCCCGAATAGATACATCAACAGGAATCTGAATGTCAATCCAAACTTCATAGACGACCAGAATCACGCCGACGCAACATTCAAGAAGACATTCACCCACAGAAACTCATCAGATAGAACAACCACCTCACAATACACTTACACACTCATCAGGTACATCACCACCATGCATACACAGCATCACGACAGGAAACACAAATATACGATATGAAAAGATTTAAAGCATTCAGCGGCAGACTTCATACCGAAAGAGGTATGATATCGATCTTGCAGACGTGCCAATTACCAAGTTGAAGACCGCTGCATGGGGAGCGGGGAAGGATGGCAAGTGGATAGTAACTCTCGTTCACACAAGAGCGTGAAGGATATATATTATCCATGGACACTCAACCTTTGGTGGGTCATGGTATGGCTCGCCATTTCACTTCTGATTTCAGATTTCAATACCTGAGGCTGAACGTTAGTTCTCCGCCTTCAATCCTTGACTTGGACTTCGACTCTGGATAATATTAGATTCACCTAATTTCGCCAGTGTGCAAATCCAGGATTGCTGAATAACTCCCATATAGGGGAGCCGGAATATAACAACCTGGAAATACTTCGAGAAATTTCTTTTATATTCTGGGATTCCAAATGTCTTTGGCCAGTACGAATAACTACGTCGCCTGATTATACATATCAGGGAATGAGCAGAATTACGAAAATCAAATCCAAATCTGACAATACCAATGTGGGCACAATTTGAATTCTTCAGTTGAAAGATATGAAACCGAATAAAGAAGCCAGCAGACGTCCAGAAGAAAGGAGCGTGAGTGAAAAAAGACAAAAAAAGTATATCAAGAAAGGAAAAAAATTAAAAAAAGGAAGGAGATCAGGAAAAAATTATGATTGAAGTTCAGAAGACAAACTTTATTTCAATTCTCAGTGAAAAGAATGTTGGATGAGGTGTGAACACTGCAAAAAATGGGAGTGGGAGAAGACGAACCCTAAGTTTTATTGCTGTGATGTCTGTCAGTGGCATATTTCAATATGTTTTTTTGTTGAATCGTTGAGAATATATTTATTCATTGTTTTTTAAGAGAAATGAGATTTGTAACATTTTTTCGGCATTCTTGGTAATATATTCTGAGTTTACCTGTTGTACCTCTTTTCTTGAAGGAAAAACGTAATTGGACCTGTGAAATACTGACTATCCCGATTCACCCAAATTTCCCCTACCCTCTTGAAGTTACTCTGGACAACAATGAATGGAATTCAGTGATAATATTATGGAAATATGTTGCCTTGAATATTGAATGGAAATATTTTTCTGTGAATTGAAGAATTCGCGATGAAAATGATGTCATTCTTGTGAATATCTAATAGAAAACAACTACCCTTTATATTTTCAAACAGATTTTAATTTTTTTATTATAAAAATCCTAATATATCTTTTTTTCAGATAAAAGTGGCTTCAGATTGAGTGAAGCTATATCTGTAACAACAATCATGGTGACATTCGGAGTATCCATTTGCCTTTTCCTCTACAATCACAAAAGCTGGCTCAGATTATGCAGCGACATAAATAATCTCAGGGAATATGGCAAACCACAAGATTTTGAGAAGGCTCAGAAAATGGGCAACCTCATTACCATCATACCCCTAATTTACGTTACGCTTGGCTTAGTCTTATATGGTTTCACCACTATCAATAGCAGTAGCTGCAAAAAATTCAACGAAGCCCATGGTGCAAATGAGATCTGCAACACTTTTTACCCAGTATGGCTGCCATACGATTCCATCAGCACACCATTTGCTACTATAATTTCAACCTTGCAATTGTATTCAATGCTCACTGTGTACTACTCGGGACTTTGTATCGGTTTTCTAGTTTGCAATTCAGCCAGTTTGATTGTATCACATATTGATAAACTTGAAGAGATGATTCAATTGGTATTCGAAGAATCGAATCCTGTGATCAAATCTCGGAAATTGAAGCGGTGGATACGTTATCACAATACTATATTAAGGTGAGTCCATGGTAAAATGTGTAGAGATACTGTCTGGGTGTACCTTCTCTATATATTATCCGTCAATTTTTTCGAAATTCTAAGATTCATGAAGCTGCCCATGTTATGCTTTCCCATTATATGATGTTTTTTTCTCTCACAGGATGGGATCTCAATTGGCGCACCTAAACATGATCACACAAGGTCATGCCAGCACTATTGGAATCATTTGTTTGGCTACTTTGGAAAATCATATAATGCATGTAGGTAATTTTCATGGTCAATATAGAGATTTAGATAGTCGAAAAGATTAAAACGAGAAGAGATATTAATTCTGAATTTTGGTTTCCGTCATAGAAGACTGTAATCATCTCTCCTCGAATCTATTTTTACTATATATATATATATATACATATATATATATATATATATATATATATATACATATAATATATATATATATATATATATATATATATATATATATATATATATATTTGAGGAGTTTTAGGTTATTGATTCTGGTAGATATTCTAATATTTAACATGACTTGTCCTGATCGGGGACTTTTCAGAGCTTTATTTGATTTTACATGTTCTGAAAAGTTAATACAATTATAACTAACTTTTCAGAACATGTAAAATAAATAAACCTGAAAAGTCCCGATCAACGAAACGTTGCCTGAATGATTTGAAATATTAGATATATCCTACCCAGAATCCAATAACCTAAAAAGCTCCAAATATATATATATATATATATATATATATATATATATATATATATATATATATATATATATATATATATATATATATATATATATATATATATATATATATATAGCAGGATTCAAGAACCACAATCTCCATATATATATATATATAAATAAATATATATGTATATATATATATATATATTCAGAAGGATAGCTCTTGACTGGACTAGTTGAATAAAAACTTCAAATTTGGAAATACCCTATAAAAAGATATTACTTGAGGTTGCAGTCATGAAAAAACGGTCGATGAGATAGGAAAAACTCTTTTTGAGCGACGAAAAAGAAAAGGAGCAGGTTCTCGAGTTGACGCGTATATTTTTTTATGTATGATCACGCATAACTTTTCACAGAGTAGTTTGATTCCGTTGATTTTTTTTCATTTATTAGGGTATACTTCGAAGTTAGTCACATAAGAATTTGACCAAAAACAGTCACTCTTGAGGGTAGAAAAATAGGGGATATTTATCGTTCATCCACTGAATTACCAGTTAACCCATTTTACCACTCACAACTTTGTACTGGGTTATCCGATCGAGATTTTTCTTTTATTGGATAGGAAATACTTCAGAGTTGGTCAGTTTTTGATTTGAAAAGGAAAAATCCACAATTTAGGGAAGAAATTATAATTATTTACTTAAACTTGATAATCATAGATTTGCAAATATTTCTGCTGTTTCAAAGGACACATCAAAATTTAATTTCTATTTGGAAAGTTTCAAAGATGACAGAACACATGTTTCATGATAGATGAGTGTTGGCATTTGACAGGTGATACCATGTCTACTGCATTGCCTCTTACAGCCATATTTGTCAGTTATGTCTGAACCATGTGGCCGGTCACTTCATCAATTTCTTTTTCTGTTAGTTTTCAAAAGTTATTTAATTGAAAGTTTTTACACGGAGCTTTGTAACAAACCGAATATGCTGTGATATGGTTTAATAATAATAATTATACAATAGTGCAACATCCATAGAAATGAAGCGCACCAGCATATTTCAACCTCAACTTGGTAAGTTCTTCTTACAAACACATAATATAAGTAATTTTTTTTTACATTACAGATGTCTTGAGAATGAAAATATCCTTTTTCGAAAGCTTGACAATATAAAAAAGAGTTTTTCTTATCTCATCATTTTTTGATGACTGCAACCTCAAGGATTATCTTTTCATAGTGTATTTCCAAATTTGAAGTTTTAATATATATATATATACAAGGTGTTATGTAATAAGTGTCCGATATTCCACAGTACGATTCCTCAGTTATTTATAAGGTGAAAAAGGCATATAATCATGGGTTCGCAAGGCCTTAATTTTTTATGTGTAAGGTGAAAACATTTATTTTTATTTTGGTTTTTCGTAAATAATTTTTGAAATAATGTCGATATGTGCACAAAAATTGGTATTTGGGGATTTTTTCATATGAGGAATTCAAATTTGATCTTAGTATTTCCCTTCATTGTAGGGGGTGCCGCCTACAGCTCTTTGTCTCTTTTGGGGAGTCACAACTTTGTAGTGCATGTATGTGTCACATTTTCTAGGATCAGAATCGATTCTCTATCATTTTAATGTGAAAAAGGTGTGCTTTCCAAAAGTCGCTACAAGCAGCCGTTTTCGAGATATTTTGATTTAAATTATTATCGATGCATCCAATCTTCTTCTCATTGATTCGCGAACTCAAGTAGGCTAGTGAGTTAATTCCAATGTTTTTTTTCTTGGTGTCATGTCAGAAATGATAAATTGACGCATAGTTAAATAGTTTTATTTATTATTATTGTAATTATCAAAAAAAAATGGCTAACTTTACCAATGAAGAGTATGCTGACATACATTTTACATACAGACTTGCTAACGAAAATGCATATGAAGCTAGACGTTTGTATCAGGAGCGTTATCTGAACCGCACAACTCCTACTTTCAATAACGCTTTTTCATTCATTCATGCTCGGTTAAGGGGAACAGGAAGTTTTGAGAAAGCTAGTCACCTGTCGGGTGCAGATCGGATGATAGGAACCCCAGAAACCGATCTGGTAGGAGAACACCTGGAAACAAGCTCCAGAAAAATAGCGCTGACGTTAAACATTTCTCATGATCTGGTGGGAAAATTTTCATTGATAATTTATTATATTCCTACCATATGTCCTACCATATGTCCTAACGGATCCCGTTCATTTTGGTCTTTCGCCAAAGCTGTGGAAAGAAACTTCACTTCCAGCTCATTTCCTCCTCTAACCAAAGAAGATGGAACACTAGCAACGACTGCCCAGGAAAAAGCCAATATCTTTGCGCACCTATTTGCTGGAAATTCCACTCTGGATTCATCGGGAAAACAACCCCCGAACATTACACCTATTGACAGTCACATGCCCGAGATCACCTTTCGCCAACGTACTATCAGAAAGATTTTGCTGGGTCTCAACACCAACAAAGCCTGTGGATCTGACGGAATCCCGCCGATTGTTCTCAAGAAATGTGCCCCCGAACTAACACCTGTTCTTTGCAAGTTGTTCAACCACTCTTACAATTTGGGGGTATTTCCGTCCAATTGGAAAATTGCAAGAGTACAGCCAGTCCCTAAAAAAGGCAAAAAGGCCCTACCTAGCAACTACAGACCTATCGCACTGCTATCTATTATTTCAAAGGTCATGGAAAAAGCCATCAACATCGAGCTCATGAAATATCTGGAAGACTCAGGAATTGTCAACGATAGGCATATGGCTTCCGCCGTCAGAGATCAACTGGTGACCTGCTCGCTTACGTCTCACATATATGGCAGCTATCTATTGAAAGTATGGAGAAACTTTAGCTGTGGCATTAGATATCTCCAAGGCGTTCGATCGAGTTTGGCACCAGGGACTCCTCGCCAAGCTTCTGTCTTATGGCTTGCCCCTCAGCTGTGTTCTCTGCTTGCTAGTTTTTCTCAAACAGGTCTCTCCATGTAGTGGTCGATGGAGTTTCATCTGACACTCTACTCATAAATGCTGGTGTTCCGCAAGGATCTATTCTCGCACCAACACTATTTCTACTTCACATCAACGACCTGTTGAAAGCAACTTCATGTCCAGTACACAGCTTTGCCGATGATAGTACCCTCCATGCCGCTTTCTCTTCCAGGGCCCCTATATCAGCCCGTGAAACCAGAAATGAACGAGGAAGAAATGTTAATAATATAAATATGGACTTAGCAACAATTCTCGAATGGGGATCTAATAACTTGGTAGAATTCAATGCAAACAAAACACAAGCATGTCTTTTCTCTAGAAAAGCCGATCTCACTGTGCCTAACATAACCTTGTCAGGAGTAACCATACCACTGAAGTCATCCATATCGATGCTTGGTATTACTATCAGTAATAACCTTTCCTGGGAAAATCAAGTGAGGTCCATTGCCAAAAGTGCATCCCAAAAACTTGGTTTTTTGTTTCGTGCCAAGAGCTATTTCACCCCCAGTCAGCTGCTTATGATCTATAAGGCACAGATCCGACCTGTCCTGGAATAATGTTCCCATATTTGGAGTGCGGCACCTAAACATATCTGTCCAAAAAAGGGCAATTCGTCTCGTCGGTGATGCCTCGCTTACAAACTCGCTCACTTGTCTGGAACACCGTAGAAAAGTTGGCGATTTGGCTCTATTTTATAGATATTTTCATGGGCGATGCTCTTCTGAAATATCAACAATCGTTCCTGCTTTGGCAGTCTCTTCGAGATTAACCCGTCAAGTTCAGTCATCACACCCCTTCGTGGTCACTTTGGAGACCTGCAGAACATCACTTTCCAAAGACTCGTTCATCCAACGAACAGCGAGGCTTTGGAACTCATTGCCCAGGGAGGTGTTCCCCGAGGCATACAACCTTCAGAAATTTAAGAAGAACACCACCCCTTCTTTCCTTGGTTCCCGATTTCCTAAATTAAGGAATCCCTTTTCGTGGGAACCAGAACATAAAAAAAAAAAAAATATTCAAAGAGTTCAGGCACTACTTCCTCGTGACTTTCCGTTACGTATCAACTTCTGTCGTTGGTTTCACAAAATCCTTAATTTGAAAATCAAATCCTGTTTACCGACGAAGAAAATTTCTCACGCAACGCTATACGCAATTTTCACAACAATCATTTTTGGTCAGAGAAAAACCCACATACGATACAGGAATCACATTTCCAAGAACAGTTCTCTCTTAACGTGTGGGCAGGAATCCTTGGAGATTATTCTATAGGTCCATTCCTGGAAGATTAAACGGAGAGAGATATCGTCACTTTTTCGAAGAAGATTTGCCTATTTTACTGGACGATGTGCCGCTTAGACTACGGAATGAAATGTGGTTTATGCTAGGTCACCAGACCTTGACAGTTTGGACTCTTTTCTGTGAGGACATCTAAAATCCTCAATTTACCAGAAACCTATCCAAAATGGAGAAGAATTGAGTAGTCGAATGATTAACTCTTGTAGAACGATTCAAAATACTCCAGGAACTTTCCAAAGGGCGCGAATCGATGGTAAGAAGATTGGATACGTGCATACAGGCAGGAGATGGACATTTCGAACATTTATTGTGTCAAAAAAATTGTTGAACAATGATGAACAATTATGAAAACATGTACATACCCCAACTAGAATATCATGTGAGAAGCAATACCAACATATATCTGAATGCGAATGTATAAATAAAAACACATGGTTTCCAAAAGTATCCACACACACATGCAAAATGTGTTTACCATGCAAAAAGAGCTATAAGAGCATTCGTGGACATGCAGGGAAACGACTCATGTAAACCATGGTTCACAAAACTTAATATAATGACAGTACCACCTGAAACATATTCTGTAATCTCCTAATCATGAAGGGAACTCATTCGCTATCAAATGATCATCAATATCCAATTTACCTCATAACTTTCCTAAACACCCCAACATTAAATTCTAGGAAGCGATATCCCGATCGCAAATGCGAACGTAGATCTTGGGTAGCTCAGTTGGGAGAGCACATGACTGGTAATCATGAGGTCGTGAATTTGATCCCTGCCCGAGGATATACTTTTCTGGCATTGAAAAATTCTTGTCTGCACGCCGCCAACTCTCTTTTACATCATACATTATAGACACAAAGAACCCCGCACCAAGTACATGGAAAAATGGCTCTTAGCCAATTTTGAAAATATTTTGGGATATTGTGGTACAAGTCACTTTGAATTACATGTGCAAGTTCAAATTAGTTTCTATGTCTAGTTTCAAAGATATGAATTTTTCAAAAATCATAAAAATGGCTGTTTAACAAAAACATATTGAGGTTCACTTATTCAAAAAAATTACTTTTTTGTTAGTAGCTGATTAATAACATTGCTGCTTTGGAGGAAGTCAGATGAAATGTCAGTCAGTCGGTCGTCAAGACGAAAGAAGCTGCCTATGATACAGGGTGGGTGAAAAATTTTTTATTCATTCATATATTGGGAGTCTCTTCTCAAGAATAAAATATTTTCTTTCAAAGTTTCAACTTTCTTCCAAAACACTTTTTTTTCGAAAATATTTGTTTTTTTTACTTCATGTTTTTAACATTAGTCTCTTGGAACAGCCTTTTTGAGACAATAAATCCGCTTCGAATCCAAAACTACTTGAGAAAGACTTATAGTAATTGCTTAGCTACAAAAAGCTACAATCACATTTTATACGGGGGGTGTTTACAAATCAAGTTAAAATAGGTGTTGCACCTAATATATATGTTTGTTAATTATTTTTGAATGGACCTGTCAATTTGAATCATATTTTTCAGTTAACTTCAAGTTGAATCAGCCTACACTCGTGTGACTTCCATTAATTTCCCATGTCCGGTTTTTGAAATATTAATATTGAAAATTAATATTATATAGAAAATATTATCCAATCTTATATTTTGATTGAATAAATATGATTTTTCGGCGCAAAACAATTGCGCTGTTGAAAACCGCGTGACCATAAACCCCGTGACTATCAACGGCGTGGCTACTGACACTTTGGTATGCGGTTTTCCACCTGCTTTACGGAAATTTGTTGTCTAGATCCATATAAGTCGTACTATACGCTTCTTGACAATTCCACGAATAACTATGAATAGTTATTATGAACCCTCCCCAACGTGTCAATACACACGCCATTGAGGTGGTTTCCCCACGAGTTGGTTGAATTGGGAAATTATTGAAATTTGGATAAGTGAACCTGATATTATGTTTCAGTAAAACAGCAATTTTTTTTATTTAAAAAAATTCATATCTTCGAAACTAGACAGAAACTAATTTAAACTTGCACGTGTAACTTCTATTGACTTGTACCACAATATCCCAAAAATCTTTCGAAATTGGCTGAGTGTCTTTTTCCCTTGTAATTGGTTCATTCCCTTCTTAAGCATTATGTTAGCTCCACTTGTGACACCTCGTATAAAATATAATCTTTTGATTCGATTTTCCCCAATCTCCATGGCAGTGAAATTCATGATGACGGGTTCAAAATCACTTTTGGTCCAGTTTGACTCGAAATCACTTTTGGTCCAGTTTGACTCAAAATCTTGGCGTTTTTGAATTCGGAGATTTAAATAATAAATTTCATATTGCAACTATCTTTATGTTTTTATCAAACTTGTTCAATATACTTCCAAAAAAAACTGATTTTATTATATTTTAGGATAAGATGGTTGCCAGTTTCTTACAGCTCATGGGATATGTCTTGGGAGGGTTCGTGGCGTGCCATTATGGTCAAACTTTTACTGACAGGGTGAGTTTTCATTTATCCAAAATATATGTACATTTGTACAGATGAAAAAAGGCGTTTCAGTTTGTTGTTTTTCATAAACAATTTGTCAAATGTAGTCTTAATCGCACGATACTAGCTTGGGGACATTCGCTGTTTTTTTTTTATTCAAACGAGCGTTACGATGATTGAATATATTACACTCTCACGTATCGATTATATTTCGGGTATATCATCGATTGGTGGGTGGACTATAATAGGTTTTTCTACTGCAGGTAGAAAAAAAAAAGTCGGATAAAAGTTGTAAAAAAACATGCATTCCGTGATTTGTTCGAAAATATGAACAGGGTAGTTATAGCATCGGACGTGGAATCATCTACGACTGAAATATTAACTCAAGTCACTTTATTCCATCGTTCAAGCAAGGACGTACCCAGGACGGTCCAGGAGCTCCAAATGTCAAATCATATTACCTTCGCGCTGTCAGATTTATGTATTTTAAAATCCAAGTATTGTAAGTTTTTCTCCTAGTTGAAGCAAATGGATATCGAAAATTTCATGTTGACCACAGGAACGATGTCGACGAGATTTTTTTGTAATCAACTCGTATATTGAAATGGCGACTGATGATTTCGAACATAAGGTTGAAATATCTCGATCATTAATCGCCACCATTAATACACTAGTTGATTAAATAACTATTATTAATCAATCTTCATCATATATATATATATCTATATATATATACATTTATATATATATATATATATATTTTTTTTATATATATATATATATATATATATATATATATATATATATATAATATTTTTATATATTTATATATATATATATATATATATATATATATATATATATATATTTATATATATTGTTATGTTATGTTATGCCAGTTGAAAATTTTAAAAAAAAAAGCCACAAAAAGAATAAAAAATAAATAATTATCAATTTCAAGAGTTTGCTTGTAAATAACTTTTAAAATTTAATGTATTTTATGAGCCTAGCTATTATATGGATAGATAACATGTCAAAGTACTATAAAACAGTCAATTATATACACTATCAAAATTATCATAACTAATAATTGCTCAAAAGACAACTAAAAGTCAAGATTTGCAAAATTATCATGAATAAAAAGTAAGCAACACATTTATAAACTTGAAACACTCTGTACATGAAATTGTAGCAAACTAAAAGTTAGCCAATGAGAGAACAGCAAACGTCTTTATGAAAGATAGCCAATCAGGGAATAGTAGGTCAGATTTAAACTTGAAATTGTGGGGAAATAGCAATGAGATGGTATCAGAGGCAATTATTTTTCACATATGTAATTAATGATAAGAATGGAAAAGTAATTGTAAATATAAATTATGCAACACAAACATAAACAGTGAAAAGTGACAAATTAGTCCGCGAAATTTGAAAATTCAAATTTAAAAACAAGGAGAAAAGGAGGTATCTAAGCGACAGAAAACAAAGCTTAGAGAGATCGAAAATATTTTCCGAAGCGGAAGCACGCAAAAAATTTCTCTGAAAGAAAAAGGGAATAATTCCATCAATAGCTCAACAGAACAAGATCACCTTGATGATATCGTATATCCACGAGTCCTAAAGCTGAGTCCCGCATCGATACGTTCCTGACACTTGGTTTTGCAGTGCTAACGGAGGCTGGAGAGAGGAGATTTCCAGTATTTATGGTATAGTAGTGAACACCAATAGTTCCAACCAGGTATAAAACTTTTAATAGTGCTTTCCCAGTCCTGAACTATTTCACAACGAACATTTATCACATTCAATGAACTTCATGTCACTTTTATGAACAATAACAGAAAATTACGCTCACAGAAAAAGTGAGGTTCTGTTCATCTATCCATGCTATGCAATTTTATGATTAACCGTGAATAATTGTTTGATTCACTCTAGAATAAGTTGATTTTCGTAGGCCAGGTATTTTTAAGTTCTTCCTGAATAAAGGAGATAATTGTTTTTGATATTTGGTTTGTTTATTTTCTCACAGTGGTCAACTAACATAACAAAGATCACTCAATACACTGAAGTTAGCCACCAGTGGCCAAATTCCTCTTGAACCGACAATCTGAGACAGGGGCGTGCCAACTGAGTTTAGCTGTGGCGAAGAAAATAATAATTGTGGGTAGCGTGACGAGAGAACAGTGACGTTCGCTGACAATTATTATTACAGGGCAAGAAATATCTATTTACATCATATTAAATTTGGCTCTCAAAGAATATCAAAAATCTTTAGCAATCTCAATATAGCAAAACAACTTATATATTTTTTTAATTTATCAAAACTATAACAATTGTCACCCAAAACCAGGGGCACAAATAATATATGAAAACAAATAATTTATAAAATTCATTATTATACAATTTCTCATATTGTAACAAGTGTCGCCCAACGCGGTGCAAAAATTATATTTGAAAGAAAATAATTAATAAATTATACTTTAATAAATTATATATATAATATATAATATATATATATATATATATATATATAATTTATATATATATATATATATAATTATATATATATATATATATATATATATATATATATATATATATATATATATATTTATATATATATATATATATATATATATATATATATATATATATATATATATGTATATATATATATATATATATATATATATATATATATATATATATATATATATATATATATATATATATATAGTCTGTAAATTATTTTTGGGAATGCAGTCAGTGATGAGCAGTTCAAATTATATTCTTCGTTATTAAGTCGAGATTTCGAAAATCTTCATTTTCTTTCTCAAGACTATCTACAATGTTATATGATTACTAATATGAAATCTAGAGTTGCAAAAGTTACCCATTCTTCTTTGAGGATGGAATGTTTGAAAGAACTTAAGAGTAATCTTATTGAAAATTCTTACCCAAATTCATTGATTAATAAAATATTACTTAGTATTCTACCCCTTCTTATACCAACTCTCGAATACCAAATTCATTGGATAATAACAATCACAATCGAATATACAAGAATTGACACCAGAATTGATTAACTTACTAAACAACGAAAATATTATAATAGCAAAAACCAATTTGAAAACCATTTATAATCCTCATTCCAAATTGAAAACTCCAATACCAAAAATTTTTTGATCTAATATCGTTTATGAAATTCCATGCCGAGATTGTAATCAAGTGTACATCGGTCAGACCAAATAGATTCTCAAAGATAGAATCGCAGGCCATAAAAGTGATTGCATAAGAAGTATAAGATATTTTGCTTTGGCAACTATTAATAAAAAAAAACAGATATTAATGGACTGAGTTCAATTCATATTTACATATTACATAAACAAGGGGAAATCAATCAAAATAATCGTCTTATATGAAAATATATTGTTCAAAAATATTTTGTCATCCTGTATAATGAAATTGTCACTGTTTGGGAAAGCTCGTGGAGGTTCCTAGATAAAATTCAAATCAATATTGTCGATTATACAAACCAATTGCACCGATCGACAAATCCGGTCAATGGTATCGATTTTAGAGTTTCTGCGACTCTTGTCACGACGGCGCAGAAACTAATCAGAACAGAGACAAAAATCAGTATCGTTCAATGCTCGTTAGGCTATCAATCGCCGGTTCTCAATTTTGGTCTTTGCCACCATTTTGGATAGCACGCTGTATGTACATTGTTATATAAACTTTATTTTGTGAAGTGCCAGAAAATAGTCAACAACCAGAGCAGAAGAAGGGGCGCCCCGAAGCAGCCAGCACGAATTTGTGTGGTAAGTCGTTGATGCAATTGATGAGTTCCTTTCACATCTTTTTTACGTCTACGAAAAAGATAGTATTCAAAGTTACCGTTCATTATCCAACCACTGACGAGCTTTCGTTCATAACATTGGTCCTCCGAGCCAGATTACCGGGATTTGATACTATTTTCCCTGTGGAAAAGTAAAATTTTAAAAGTTTCAATATTCTCATAAATACATTCATTGCTGTAGCAAACGACTATATACCTCAAATTCGCCTATTTATCATTATCTTGATCATTTTCGTTCCATTTCTGGTAAAATTCCGACCGAAATTGTGCAAAAAAGCAAGTTTTCAACAGTTTCACGATTTTTTGCAATCGCATCGATTCCAATCCAAATCAAATTAGCCATTTTGAGTTATTTTCCGTGTGGAGGTCATACACTATTTACAGGTGGGCGTGTCATTGTCCAAGATTCATGCGTATCTTCATTTAATTCGAACAATCTTCGTTGACTGATCGGGTCCCCAGGTAAATTTGCGTGATATTTTAATTTGCTTACTGGCGAACAAAATAATTTTCTGATTTTGTTCACGTCTCGCTTCCGTATTGAATATGGACAAATTGAAAAAGTTTCAAACGTTTCGAAAAACATGCCTGTGCGACATTAGTGTAATTCATTCTTTGGCCGATCGCGCCAAAACTGATAAAACTGTCCGAACATTATTCAAAGTAAGGTGTGTAGAACTGGGAGATATCAAAGAGGAATTTTTGAAACAACACAATAATGTGGTAAGCGCTCTGTTAGCGAAAGCTACGGCTGATTTCGACGCGGAAAATACAATTCGCGAAGGTTTTCTAAGTGAATATTACTTCATAAAGGGAATTTATTCAGATCTTTTCGAATCCGATGCAGGAAATGCATCTTCTATGGTGTTGAATTCCACCATGCATCCATCGAGTGGTTCCAGTTCACATCTCAAGCTTCCAAAAATTGAATTAATAAAATTTTATGGTGATTATAAATCATTTCCGTCGTATCTCGATTTATACGATGCTCTTATTCACAATAATGTTTCGTTGAGTGCCATCGAGAAATTTAATTATCTGATATCTTCGTTGCATGGTCCACCGTTGTCTTTGGTTCGCACTCTTCCTTCAACTACAGATAATTACACGATTGCATACGATGCCTTAGTGAAAAGGCACTCGAATTTCCGTTTTCGTGCCCAAGCCCTTTGGTCTGAACTTGATAATGCACCCAAGGTAAACTCTGATAATGTCTCGAACCTAAGGAAATTACTCGATAATTATTCGGAAAACTTAGCTGCTCTCAAGCAGATGAAGTTTCCTACTGATAGCTGGGACTTTCTGCTCGTGATGATGTTACTTAAACGACTTGATCATGGAATTGTTACTCGATTTGAACTGGAGCACGGTTCCTCCAGCATTCCAAAATACATCGATTCGACGGATTTTTCTGGAAAACACTGTTTGGCTCTCGATACTATTGACATTTCGCCTTCTTTTGGCTAAGTCAAACGTAATAATTATAATATTAACTCCGCTGGTAAATCTCACTCGAATAATACTTATTCCACGAACTCACGAACTTCTGCGTTTTTGGTAAATATCTCGTCTTCTACCAGTTGTTTATATTGTAAAGGAAATCATTCGATTTATAGATGTAATCCATTCACTTCGAAAACTCCCTCTGAAAGATATAATTTTTGCCGTTCGTCGCACCTTTGTTTCAATTGTCTGAGTTCTGCTCATGATATTCGCTCGTGTAAATCGGTTTACCAATGCAAGAAATGTGCATCCAAATCTCACCATACTTCATTACATGTCGATAAACAAGCCTCTACCCAAGTCGGTACTAATAACAATTCTTCAGAAATTAATAAAGAAACTGATCCACATTTGCCTAGTACCTCGTCAGTTCAAACTATGATATCAGCCGTCTCCGCAAGAGCATCTTGTCTTGCTGGGATGAAGGATAACAACTCGAGAGGTGTACTTTTATCTACAGCTTGGGTTGACATCTTGGACAACCAAGATAATTATCAAGCCTTCCGTTGTCTCCTAGATTCAGGAAGCATGACGTCATTTATATCTCAAAAGGCTGTAAATGAATTGGGTTTGCCAAAAACTAAGTTTGCTATTGAAATCAAAGGTATCGATTCAATGAAAACTAGCTTCAGTAACGGTAAAGTAACACTCTCAATTAAACCGATCGAAAAAGAACTTCCTGTATTATGCACTGATGTAATCATTCTCTCAAAAATTTGTGATAACTTACCTATTTCTCAAATTAATTCCGAATCATGGTCGCATATTACAAATCTTTCCTTGGCTGATCGTTATTTCGACCGTCCAGGTAATATAGATTTATTACTTGGAGCCGATGTCTTTTCAAAAATCTTTTTGAATGGTAAAATCTCTGGTAACTCGAACGAACCTGACGCCCTGAACACTGTATTTGGATATATTGTGATGGGAAAAATTGACATATCCACTCCATCCGTGTCTTCTTTCTTTATCCAATCTTCGGACACTGTCGACATTGAAGGAATTTTAAAGTCCTTCTGGCAGGTTGAAGAAGTACCGTCTTTGAATTCTTCATGCCCTGATGATACATTTTGTGAGGATCATTTTGAATATACTCATTTTCGAGACGAAACAGGCCGATATACTGTATCGCTCCCCTTTCGTGAACCCAACCCGATTTTTTCGGGAATACGGGACTTAGCTTTAAATCAGTTTTATTCGTTAGAACGTCGGTTAATGAAAAAACCTCAAGTACATTCGCAATATTTGGAATTCATGCACGATTATCTCGAACAAAATCACATGGCTCTAGTTCCAAATGAAGAGGTTTTTGCTGATGCTTACTACACCCCCCACCATTGTATATTAAAACCATCTAGCTTGACCACTAAATTGAGAGTGGTCTTCAACGCTTCCGCGAAATTACCAGGTCAAAAATCTCTTAATGATTGTCTTTATACAGGTCCCAAATTACAACAAGACATTGTAACAATTTTGATGAATTTTCGATGTCACGCCTTTGTTATATGTTCAGATATAAAGAGTATGTATCGAATGATTCTAATCAATCCTTCTGATAGAAAGTATCAGAGAATTTTATGGAGATTTTCTCCTGGTGAACCTGTTAAAGACTATACGTTATTAACCGTTGTTTATGGAGTTTCCAGCTCGCCCTATCTAGCCCTCAAAGTGTTGTTGCAATTGGCTGAGGATGAAGGAAGAGCTTATCCATTAGCCGCTGAAAACATTGGACATTCTTCACTACGTGGATGATTTTGTGGGTGGTGCTTCAACTTTTGAAGAAGCTCGTGTTTTGATAACTGAGCTCATTGCTCTAATGAAGTGGGAGGTTTTGAACTCAGAAAATGATCTAGCAACGAGCTTTCCCTGCTTTCTGATTTGCCTGAGTCACATTTATCAACTAATTCTTTATCTTTTGATAACGATCATGAAAAAACCACTCTTAAACTGTTAGGTCTGCACTGGAATCCCAGTTTTGATTGTTTTCATTTTTCGTTCAATCCGTCCGCTGACAAATCTTGCACAAAACGATCAATGCTATCGGAACTAGCAGAAATTTATGACCCACTTGGTTTCTTAACTCCCGTAACATTTTTTACAAAATATTTAATACAACGACTATGGGTTTCTGGCATAGGATGGGATGAAAATCCTACTGCTGATATAGTTCGAGTGTGGAACCAATATAAAATAAAATTACCTGATCTGTCGAATTTGAGAATTGAACGCAAACTATTTTCACCTGATTCTGTCAGACATGAGTTGCATGGGTTCTGTGACGCAAGCGAAAAGGGTTATGCTTGTGTAATATATATGCGTTATATAGATGCGAAATATCAAATTTCAATTCAATTCGTTTGCGGTAAATCCAAAGTAGCTCCGCTCAGAAAAATTACTATCCCTCGACTCGAGTTATGTGGTGCTGTTCTACTTGCCAAATTGTTAGCTTTTTCCTCGCAGATTTTCCGGGATAAAATTACGTTCAATCAAATTTGTGCATGGTCGGATTCACAAATTGTTCTTCAATGGATCAAAGTCCTCCATATCGATTTAGGACCTTCGTGTCTAATCGAGTGGCTTACATTCAAAATAAAATTCCGCCCGATTCGTGGTTTTATGTCGAGTCTAAACATAATTCTGCAGATGTAGCCTCTCGAGGTATCCTTCCTTCAGACTTAATGTCACAAAGTAGTTGGTTCAGAGGATCTGATATATATATTATATTCTTTCGAAACCCCCTGGTTAGCAACTCAAGCGACTGCGTTCAATAATACTTTGCCTCACGAAGAAGAGCGAAAAATTACCTTTTTTGCAGAAATTCAGACACCCTCCCTTTTAGATGATTTACTCAATAAATTTTCCTCATTCTCAACTTTGCAACGAGTCGTTGCTTATCTATTGAGATTTATATTCAATTGTCGCAATCCGATGAAGAAACGAACAGGACCACTCCTTACTAATGAACTTTATGTGTCCCTCTATCCAATTGTCCGGAGAACTCAACAAATTCATTTCACTGAAGAATTTCAATCCAAATTCTTCTCTGAACCCTTGAGAAAACTTAATGTTTTCATTGACTCTAATAACATACTTCGCGTTGGAGGGAGATTAGAATACTCATCATCATCTTACGACAGAAAACATCCTATGTTGTTACCCCAAAAATGTCGGCTCTGATTATTGATTACTATCATAAAAAATATTTGCATGCCGGTTTTCGTACCACTCAATTTCTCATTTCTCAGCAATTTTGGATTTTATCTTCGAAGCGTGCTATAAATTCTACTCTAAGTAAATGTTTTCGCTGTTGGAAAACAAATCCTCAATCATTTCAGCCCCCTATGGGCAATTTACCCGTAACCAGAATTTCCCAAGTGAAGCCCTCTAGTCACGTAGGAGTTGATTTTGGGGGTTGTTTCACCTTAACAATGACGCGACACCGTGGAATCAAAACATGTAAAGGATATCTGTGTTTGTTTGTTTGCTTTGTCACCAAGGCCCTTCATTTGGAGTTGGCCAGTGATTTATCATCTGAAACGTTTTTATGTGCACTACAACGACTTATCGCTCGCCGAGGTCGCGTTTCGTCCCTGTATAGTGATAATGGCACCAACTTTATTGGTGCTAGTAAGGAATTATCTAGGCTCATGGAAAATACTGCCGAACACGAGGGAATTGAACATTCTCTCATTCCCCCTGCTTCACCCCATTTCGGAGGTTTGTGGGAAAGCGGAATCAAATCTGTGAAATATCATATTTTTCGGGTTGTTGGACAACAAGTCCTCACCTATGAAGAGTTCAACACAGTGTTAACTCTAGTAGAATCAATACTGAACTCGCGCCGTATTGGTGCTCTTAGTCATGATATTGAAGATATCAATGCGTTGACCCCAAATCACTTTCTTACGTTGGAACCTGTTTCCACACTTCCCTTACCCGATTTTACCACTATTCCTGTGAACAGATTATCCAGATTTCAAATGATTCAAAAGATCCAACAGGATATCTGGAAACGTTGGCATAGGGAATATTTACACACCCTTCAGCAGAGGGGTAAATGGCTGAAATCCCAATCCACCTCTCCTGGAGTGGGTTCCCTAGTTGTAATCAAAGATGACAATTCTCCACCCTGTAGATGGATGTTGGCTCGTGTGGTTGAACTCCATCCTGGTCGCGATGGTACGGTAAAAACTTCATCTGGGATATTGGAGCGCCCACCAGTTAAATTGTGTCCGCTCCCGAGTCCAGATCAGGACTCGTCATAATTTACAATTAAAATATTCAAATGTATTTGTTTTGTGTTGTCGTCCCTAGAGCAATGGAGTTTGTGTTGATTTTCTCAATGAGATTTTTTTTTTTTTTTATATATAGATATAATAGTAAAATGCATAGACGCATTTTCTCGGGGGAGAATGTTTGGGAAAGCTCGTGGAGGTTTCTAGAAAAAATTCAAATCAATATTGTCAATTATACAAACCAATTGCACCGATCGACAAATCCGGTCAATGGTATCGATTTTAGAGTTTCTGCGACTCTTGTCACGACGGCGCAGAAACTAATCAGAACAGAGACAAAAATCAGTATCGTTCAATGCTCTTGAGGCTATCAATCGCCGGTTCTCAATTTTGGTCTTTGCCACCATTTTGGATAGCACGCTGTATGTACATTGTTATATAAACTTTATTTTGTGAAGTGCCCGAAAATAGTCAACAACCAGAGCAGAAGAAGGGGCGCCCCGAAGCAGCCAGCACGAATTTGTGTGGTAAGTCGTGGATGCAATTGATGAGTTCCTTTCTCTTCTTTTAAATTACCGTCTTCAACCGATTTTTATTTTAAAATTTTTTATTCCAATTTTTTTAAAAAACCTTTTTCATAATTTTTTATTATATAACTTAATTGGAAAAAAAAATTTTAAATTAATAACGAAGAATATAATTTGAACTGGTTATCACTGACTGCATTCCCAAAAATAATTTTCACTGAATATCTCAAGAATATAATCGAGTCATATATATATATATATATATATATATATATATATATATATTTATATATATATATATATATATTAATATATATATATATTTATATATATATATATATATATTTATATATATATATATATATTTATCTATATATATATATAGATATATATTGTTATGTTAGGAAGGACCAGTAATATAATTTAAAGATGAAAAAGAAATAATTTCATAAATAAACCACAAAAATAATAATTACTTAATAGTTAGTAGTTCATGAGAAATTGTTTTACATTTTCCTGAGTTTCTGTTTCCTTTATGAAGCCCTTGTATAATATTGATAGGTAAAAATATGCAAATACTATAATGCAATCATTTTCATACATTGTCAAAATGATTACAACCTATAATTGTTTAAAATACAACAAAAAAGTGAAGATTTACAAAATCATCCTGAATTAAATGTGATCATCAAAATTATGAGCTTGAAACATACAGTTTATGGAATTGTATCTAACTAAAACTAGCCAATGGAAGAACAACAAACTTCTTGATGACAATAGCCAATCAGGGAACAGGATGGTCAGATAAAAGATTTGAAATTGTGGAAAAGTAAGAAAAATAATTATCATCAAATATTGTATTCAGTTTATAAGAAATGTAAAATATATTAGTTCATAAGTTTTCTCAAATAACACCAAATGAGTGATAGTGTGACAAGGAAGTGCGCGATTTTGAAAATTCAAATAAAATGGACAAAACAGAAATGGTATCCAAGGAATGAAAAAACAAAGCTGTAGTGAGATTGGAAAAATTTTAAAAAACGACGCCACCTACAAAATTTTAGGAGAAAAGAAATTCAAGATTTTTACGAATACAAGATAGTTTGTCTAAAAGAAACTAACCAATTCAACCTCAAGAGAATTTCGACACAAATAAATAGGAGAAAACAAGATTACTTTTTCTGTACTTCACATGAAACTGTTTCCAAACTGATTTCTGGGGGATTTGTATGGTTCCTTTTGTAATGGAGAGTCCCTGAGAGAAGTGGATGAAGCAGGATTTCAGATTATTGGCATGTATTGCATCAGCGACAGCTCCAGCTCCAGGTATAAACTCTTTTAGTGCACATCACAAACTGAATCACTTCACAACGTAACTCGTATCGTATCCGAAGAACTCTATTTTATTTTGGTATTGAACTATAAAAGAATTCTTCCAACCCAGAAGAAAAAGTGAGGTTATGTCTACAGTATCCATCACTGGTTTTCATTATTTTCTATGAATATTTGTCAATTTCTCATAGTATAAGGTATTTATCGTAGGCCAGGTTAATATTAGGTTTCCTGAATAAAGGAAATAATTGTTTTTGATAATTTTTTGATTTATTTTCCACAATGATATGCTAATAGTTTACTCATAAACACTGAACTGAGAATATTCCGATTGACATCAAAACAGGCAGTGGCTCTATTGCCAGTACCGGCTCCTGAGACGAAGGCGTACCAACTGAGTTTAGTCTTGGTAAGAAAGGGTAATAACAATTGGCAGCAACGTGGCAAGAAAACAGTGACGTTATTATTATCTATCAATAGAACATAGCAATTTGGCGCCGCAACGTAAGGGCGAGTAAGGGCAATATATTATTTCCTAATATTTATCGCAACACTGGGCGAACATTAGCAATTGGCATTCCAACGTGAAAAGCTAGATATTGGTGAATAAAAAAATGAACTTGAGAGATGGTAAGAAAGTTGGTTCGGAAAAAGGTGCAGAAGGTAGAGAGAGGCGATCAGGAACAAGGAGAGAGTAGTAATGTGTGAGAGAGAGAAATAAAAAGTGAAAGTACAGCAATGGACAATCAGTTTCTGAAAATGATGGAGGTCGTGGTAGAAAATATGGTAGGTATGGAAGGTAGAATGAATGAAAAATCAGAGAAAATGAATGAAAATATGGCAAGTATGAAAAATAAATTGAAAAATGATATGAATGAAAACTCAGCTGGAATGAATGAAAATTCAGCAAGAATGGAAGAGAAAATGGATAAAAATTCAACAAGTATGAAAAATGAAATGAAAGAGCGAATAGAAAGAATGAATGATGGAATGAGAGAAAGTATGGGAAGAATGGAGGAAAGGATGGAAGAAAAAGTGGGAAATATGAAAAATGAAATGAAAGAAAGTTTGAAAAATGAAAGAAAACACAGCGAGTATGGAAGTGAGATTGAGAGAAAATGTGAAAGAAAATATAAAAGATATGAAAGAAAATATGGAAAGAATGGAAAACAAAATACAAACTGAATCTAATCAAAATAAAGAAGAATTTTTTTAAATGCACAACCAATAAGAGACAAAAATAGGACAACAAAATGAGGAATTTTATGTGGCAATAACACAAGATGTATCCACTATAAATAATCATGTAGAAAGGCAGGATAAAAAAATAAAAGACATGAAATTAGATATGAATAGTAAACAAGAAAGAGTTGAAAATGACATAAGTACTCTCGATAAAAAATTGGAAGAACAACATAAACTAATTTAAAAATAATAAATGTAGAGGGTGAAATAACAAAAAATGTAGAGAAGATAAAATCATTGGAATTAAGAAGAATAGACAATAATTTAGATAGTAGAATCATTAATAATTGTCATGAAATTCAAATAAATAATAAGGAATTTCAAGGGATAGTTACACAAAAAACAGATGTTAGTAACAGTTTATTAAAAAAAGATGATGATCAAATACAAAATATAAAAATGAATCTTGATCACAAAAATAATGAGTTTATAGATGATATGAATGAGAACAATAAAAATTTTCAGATGCAAAAGGGGAAAATAAATGATAAAGTAAAAATAATGAAAATATATGACAGAAACATGGCAAAAATGAATTTTGAGTTGCAAAAAGTCGACAAAAATGATAAAATAATCATAATGAAAATAAATGACATGCACGTGGCTATAAAAATTTGAATTAAAAAAAGGGAACATAAACAAGAAAATACTAATAATAAAAATGAATAACACAAAATGGCTAATAAAAACTTTGAGATGAAGGAAAGCAATACAAACAAAAATAATTAAATAAGGATAGGAAAATGTAAAAAAAAAATAGGAAAGAATTTAAATAAAGTTGACTACCAAATACGAGAAAAAGGTAAAAATATGAAAAAAGAAATAGTTGAAAATGTTAACAGAAAATTTCAATTGAAAATGGTCGAAATAAAATATATGTTTATACAGTGACCGGCAGAAAGTACGCATCATATGGGAATTTTTTTTAATATTATATTTTGACAAATGTCGATACATGCAATCGCTTCTGCATCGGAAGAAACCCCAAGAGATGTTGTACAGTCTCTTCTTGTTTGGCGGGAAATTTAAAAAATTTAAAAATTATGTCTCAAAACACACTTATTTGGGAAAATATTAAAAAATGTTATTTGGAAAAGTTGTTAAGAACGACATTTTATAGCTATGTACAAGTTTAGAAAAAAATCTGAGATGAAAAAATGAAAATCAATTTTTGCCATAAAAAAAAATTTAATTTCAAAAAATACATTTTTGACGAAGAAACTCATTAGTAAAGCCCAAGAGTAATATTTTGGATACTATTTTGTAAAGATTCACCAGCTACTTCTATTTTATTCGAAGAAAATTTTAAATCTGTGGATTTGCCATGTGTTCAGCTGCTTCATAAGAGGTCACAAAAATATCTTCAGGACATTATAATCCTGTTTCAGAAACATTTGAATAAAACAAAATGAGATGGAAAATAAACTTAAAGAAAAAAATACATCAATGAGAGAAAATATTAGAGGAAACAAAGAAAACAATAATATTGAATAACAATCATAAATACTGAGAAGTTAGAAGTTGATACAATTATTGGTACAGATCAGTTAGATGAAGTAAAGAGAAAAAATAACATAGATTATGAAGAAGAAAAAATAAAGAAATGGATAATAAATAATGTGAATTTTGAAGAAAAATTAAAAGAAATGAGAATGAAAATATTTTGTGTATGAAATGAATGTATGTGAGAAATGAAAGTGGAAATGATAATAATAATAATACTAAAGGAGTATATTATGAGAAATATGATGATGATGATGATGAAGGGATATTGATAAATAAAATGAAGGTATATTAATAATAAAAATAAAGGTATATTAATGAATTATAAATGGATATAATGACTTAATTATGTATGAATAAAGAATAGCAGAAGAGTATATGCACAAAATAAAAGTAAATAGAATGAGAGATTCAAATTAATGAAATATCCAATTCAATATGAATATACAGAACAACTGAAGGAAGAGATAGGGAAAATAATAAAACAGTATAATTGAAAGGAGTACCAGTAATTGTAAAAACAAATGAATATAAAAAAATTATATATCAGTATAAAGATAATCATAAAATATGAAATGTCATATATGATGATATCTTGAAAAGTTTTCTCTTTTGATCTGAAGAGAAGTCCAGAGTCAGGTTTTTCTGAAATAAAAGAACATAATATTAGTAGTTGTAAATAATAGTTATCGTTGAAGAACCTATTTTCTTGAACTGGTAGGAAATCCAGCATGGGTAGTTTCCTGGAATTAGAAAAATAGTATTAGTTAATGTAGATTTGATAACTGTAAATGAAGAAATTGATTTTCAAGATTTTCTAACTAGTAGAAAAATATTGAAAATAAATTTAGGAATGTTGTTATGTTAGGAAGGGCCAGTAATATATTTCAAAGATAAAAAGAAATAATTTCATAAATAAACCACAAAAATAATAATTACTTGATAGTTAGTAGTTCATGAGAAATTGTTTTAAATTTTTTTGAGTTTCTATTCCCTTTATGAAGCCTTTGTATATATTGTATATTGATAGGTCAAAATATACAAATACTATAATAAAATCATTTTCATACATTGTGAAAATGATTACGACCTATAATTGTTTAAAATACAACAAAAAAGTCAAGATTTACAAAATCATTCTGAATTAAATGTGATCAACAAAATTATAAGCTTGAAACATACAGTATATAAAATTGTTTCTGAGTAAAAATAGCCAATGGAAGAACAACAAACTTCTTGATGACAATAGCCAATCAGGGAACAGGATGGTCAGATGAAAGATTTGAAATTGTGGAAAAGTAAGAACTGAGAAGTGTCAAAAATAATTATCATCAAATATTGTATTTAGTTTATAAGAAATGTAAAATATATCAGTTCATAAGTTTTCTCAAATAACACCAAATGAGTGACAGTGTGACAAGAAAGTGCGCGATTTTGAAAATTCAAATAAAATGGACAAAACAGAAATGGTATCCAAGGAATAAAGCACAAAGCTGTAGGGAGATTGAAAATTTTTTAAAAATCGACGCCACGTACATAATTTTAGGAGAAAGAAAATTCAAGATTTTCATGAATACAAAGTAGTTTGTCCAAAATAAACTAACCAATGGACCTTTTTATGCACTATGAGAAAACACTGTAATTAGAAAGTATATGTGCTAATATCACTTGGAATTTTTTATTTTATTTTTCTGATGGGTGGTTTTTCCATAATCCGGAAAAAAGTGGTTTCGTGACGTCACGTTCACTAAAAGTTGATTTGGCATCGTTGTATGAGTTGCGAATCATGGAATTGTGACGTAATGACATTTGTTATCTGATACTTTGATAGGTTCGTTCGTTTGCTTCATGGAATAGAATATTATCAATCGTTTTTCTCTCTCCAGCTCTTTTTCTTGCATATATCTGATACGACTGATACGAGACATGCAGAGAACTGCTACAAGCTGCAAATGAACAAGCTCGCCATGAATGTTTGGTATTGAAAAATTTCGGAAATTATTTTCTAATTTTAATAACTATGAAAATGTCTGAAGAAGTGCTATGTGCACGGTTGTCTGAACACCAGTGAAAGTGAATCAAACTTTTGTAAAAAGCGGAAATATATGCTTTTGTGCAGAACATTTCCAGGTGAGTACATCAAGGAACGATCTTCAATTTCACTCAATGCAAGTTTGCAAAATCATCGATCAGTACTGTATTTTATATTCAGTCCTATGAACATATTGTTCTTTGGTTCCAGCTGAAAGAAGATACTACGAATTAGGAATATGCTAGAAGGGGATCCAAATTTATGTTGAAGCGAGATGTCTGTCCACATATCAACCTGAAACGAAATGGGTCTGACAATGTTTCATCATGAGTATATGACCTACCAACGATGAATAAACCCAAACCAAATGAAAACATCACTCCTTCAGCTAGTAAAACTGTGTTGAGTGACATTACATCCATGGGAAATATTTACTCAAGAGTTTCGAATAGTTGTTCTCCTAGCAGTAGCCAAGCTAGTACATTATCCGATTCACCAAAATAACACCACCAAAAAAAATTCTGAGTATATTCCTAGTCAGTCTTCATCCGATCCTGATTGTGAAAATATCGAAGGACAGCAGCGCCAGCGCTTATCTATTGCACTTATACAGAAGAAGAGTAATATTATTTGGGACTCCCTGAAAATATTTACCACATTGTGAAATACATTACCAAAATCGAGTAAATTAAATATATGGATATTCTGATAAGTTTAAAAAAGATACGGGTTGGGGATGTATACTCTCGATTGGCTGATGACTTTGATATGAGTAAATCAAGTGTTCATAAGATTTTCACAAAAGCTGTGCCTATGATGGAAAATTGTTTATAAGAGCTTATATATTGGCCTGACATATCTGAAATTGAAAGAAATTTGCCGATCCCTTTCAGAGCTCGCTATAAGAAAGTTAATTCAATTACTGTCTGGAGATTGAAAAACCCTCTGATCCTGTTCGTCTGTCCATGACTTGGTCAGAATAGAAAAAATGCAATACTGTGAAATTTTTAATATGTGCTACTCCAAATGGCACAATACAATTTATTTCAGGAGCATACGGTGGACGAATTCTTTAACAACTTTGTCGATAAGATTCATTTCTTCTATTTTGATTGATTGAAATTCAAAAATACTTTGAATAACTAGAATGTGCAGTATTATGTCAAAGTTTTCTGAGGTTTGTTGTCACATTCTCTCCATGAATGCCAATATTTTCAGAAATATTTTTTTTTCTATAGCTTTGTTACCATAGGGAAAATGTTTACCATAGAAAATGTGAGCCTGTATTTGTAAAAAATAGATTAGTATCCCTCAACAAAGAATTGGTGTGAAATAAGTAAATAATTTTGCGAAAAATTTACGAAATTTGTGTGAACATACTTCGAGTCTATTCATTCTAAATTATTAATTATATTTTCAGTAGTTCAAACTTAATGAATATTTGACTCATCACATGAAGGAAACACTGACAGGTACCGAATATGAATTTATTTATATTATAAGTGCGAATTCACACGATCCAATAAAATTGATCAATAAATTGAACAATAAAATTGACCAATATGGGTTATATTTACACCTGACAATTTATTGGTCAATTTTGGCAACAGTTTTTACTCAGGAGAACCAACATACTGACAAGAAATGGTTCAACTATAGGAAAAGTTCCGAATATTATTCAATAGCTTATTGAATTGACTGATCCATTCTCAAATATCGTTTGAATTGATTAGGATCTGCACTCAGGAATTTTTCGTGGGCTAATGTCAAGTTTCCTTTCCCTCTTTTCTCAATCCAAGATCTAATCCACCATCTTCTACATCTCTGTCTTTTATATTCAGCAATGCACATTGCTGCGAATGTAATGCAACGTAAATTATGTTGTTTTTTCGCACTATCATTTTTCTCGCGGTTAGGGTAGAGTATGTGAAATCGCGTAAATAATAATATATAACCTGAAAATCTCCGTTCTAGCAGGCATCCAATTCATGGCCGAAAGTAACTGCAAATTGTCACTAAAAATTGATGAAAAATCAGAACCGATTCTAAACTCATCAATTTATTGGTCAAGCTCAAATTGACGACAATTTTCTGTTTACACCTATCAATAAAATTCAAGGTCACAAAATTGACCAATTTATTGGATCGTGTAAATTTGCACTAATACAAACAGACAAAGCCTACATTTATATTCACAGTATAATGCATTTATGATCACAAACGTTTTAACTAAGAACCAAAGTTCTTAGTTAAAAGTTGGGCAACTTTCTAGTCATGGTGCTTAGTTCTTGTACTAGGGGTTCCATAAACGCGCTCATTGATTTGCTAGTGTTGAATCCTTAGTTATTAGTTCGCTTAGTTCTTGGGAAGGTTGAATAAACCAAGCATAAGAATAAATAAGAAGAGTCAATCATCTCATAATCCACCCTTGGCAAATTTTACGAAGCCTTGTTTCATTATAAACACATCAAATCATTTATGATATTGAAAAATTAATAAGTTAATAAACATTAACCTCAAATGTCAATATGATTGCCAATGGTCGCTCTTCATCAAGAGGAAGGCCCGTTCAGAAACTTTGAATGTTTTAAATAAAGAAAACCGTTGTTGATATGGGTTTTTTTTGTTGATGAGTCTATCAATAAACAGTGTTCAATTATATATTAATGGTGTATATCAAGCAGTGAGCTATATTTTTGATAAGAACAGTAATGCGTGTTTCTGAACGTGGATTATGGAGGGGGTAGTTTTCGATGAACGTGACGTCACGGGTACAATTTCAAACGCGATATCTTATCGAAATAAAAAATATATGATGGCAATCTAAGTCAATTGGACGTTTCATATGAAATATAATCGACACATATAAGTTTTGGAATTTTTTTTTCGTAAATGTAAAGGTCCATTCAACCTCAAGAGAATTTCGACACAAATAAATAGGAGAAAACAAGATTACCTTTTCTGTACTCCACATAAAACTGTTTCCAAGCTGATTTCTGGGGGATTTGTATGGTTCCTTTCGTAATGGAGAGTCCCTGAGAGAAGTGGATGAAGCAGGATTTCAGATTATTGGCATGTATTGCATCAGCGACAGTTCCAGCTCCAGGTATAAACTCTTCCAGTGCACATCCCAAACTGAATCACTTTACAACGTAACTCGTATGTATCTGAAGAACTCTATATTATTTTGGTATCGAACTATAAAAGAATTCTCCCAACCCAAAAGAAAAAGAGAGGTTATGTCACACAGTATCCATCACTGTTTTTCATTATTTTCCATGAAAATTTGTCAATTTCTCATAGTATGAGTTATCGTGGGTCAGGTTAATATAAGTTTTCCTGAATAAAGGAAATAATTGTTTTTGATAATTTTTTGGTTTATTTTCTACAATGATATGCTAATGGTTTACTTATGAACACTGAACTGGGAATATTTCGATTGACATCAAAACAGGCAGTGGCTCTATTGCCAGTACCGGCTCCTGAGACGGAGGCATACCAACTGAGTTTAGTCGTGGTAAGGAAGGGTAATAACAATTGGCAGCAACGTGACAAGAAAACAGTGACGTTAGCTAGCAATTATCATTTCATAACAATATATTATACAAGGCGAAAATATTTATAAGAATAATAATAATAATAAATTAAATAAATAACAAAATTCATTTTATTAAAATTCATAACATTACATTTGGCTCCCAACGAGGAGCGAAAATAATTAGCTATCAATAGAACATAACTATATATATATATATAATATATATATATATATATATATATATATATATATATATATATATATTATATAAATATATATATATATATATATATATATATATATATATATATATATATATATATATTATATATATATATATATATATATATATATATATTACATACATATATATATATATATATATATATATATATATATTTCGAAAGTATTACAAATCTAGGTGGAGTTATTCTGAATTGGGTGAAAGAAGGGAAGTCCACTCCATAATGAAAAAGGGCATTCATTTCTTTAGAAGAAATATGCAATGCCTATCGACGATATCAATTGTCATCATCGGCACTCTAAAATCAACATAGGAAATACAGGTGTTCATAATAAAGGATGATCTACAACTTACCTCAAAACTAAGAATTACTCAACAATATACTGATGAAATAAAAATGTGTATTCATGAGAATATGTATGTACTTTTTTTCTCCTAAATATTTCATCTAATTTTTGAATTTAAGTCATTTCAAAGAGATGTGGTCCTATACACCTTTTTCTATTATTTTGAACAACCTAGTCAGGAACCTTTTTATTTCATCATTAGACGTCCCAACTTTGTTTGTTATTGTTGAGTTATGCTTAGTTTTGTGGTAAGTTATAGATCATATTTTATTATGAATACCTGTATTTCCTATGTTAATTTTAGTGTGCCTGTTGCTGACAATTGATATTGTCGAAATGCATTGCATATATCATTTATAGAAATATATTCCCTTTTTTATTGTGGAGTAGACTTTCCTTCTTTCGCCCAATTTTACATTTGATTTACCAATGTTTCGTCACTACAGGGATCTCAGTTTTTGAGTGACTTAGGAAGATCATCTATTTCAATCTGAACTCTAATCTCCGTCATCTTCTTCATAGAGCTTTCCATCATTCAGTTTTGCAGCAGACTCCTCAACCAATTCGCGCATAGCTAGTCTACTTGATCTCATTTCCATGTTCAGAAGTTGAAAAACGAAAAACCTATAATGTGCCAATAAATATAACGTGCTGAAACATTATCAAATAGCACGTCCACTCGCAAAAAAATCTGTTTTTCAACTGAGGCTAGGAGCTCGTGGAACCAGTTAGTCAGTAATGATAGAATGCACTTTTCGTAATTGTTGAGCAATTTTTAACTTTTCATCAGGTTTTTGGTCAAATGCTACCCTAGCGGCGTATGTCTCCCAATTCGTGAATTCCAAGTCAATCTCCAAGAAAACTATTCATGTAGCTCACTTACGAAGTGTAGGTAGGCATTTTGGCAGTTTATACTTCCATCATTAGCACGAGTTCAAATGGTCACCATATAAAATAACAAACGAATGGACAATGGCCAAATTTCGTCATCTACACTTCACATATATGTTAATATATCATCTCTCTATTTGTGTATAACAATGAGAATGTGAAGGGGAAAACAAAAGCCATCGTATTTATATGAGGAATATTACTAAATGAAGATAAGTTTACGATGAAAGTCCATTCACTTGTATCCTACACAACATAACTGTCATAACAGAACAGACAGAAATCAGCTGGTTGTGATTGGTTCTGTCTGAAGGGTCCTCTACACCATCGGCTATGATGGACGACCACAAAATGGCCCATGTTCATTGTCAGCTTGTCATCTGTCATATGAATGTTTCGTTAATAGAACCAAGAAGATATATAAAGGAGGCGAAATGTCCATGGGCGCCTGTTGGCAGGAATATGACGTAACTGGGGCAAGGTCAAGGTTATTGTCAAAACTAGGCGCGAAAATCAAAATATATAAAATATATTTTCCACTTTTGTGCGAAAAAGTTGTTTATGTCATTAATAATCAACTGGGGATGCTGAATAGACTTTCACGAATTAATGGGTGGGAATTAAATATTTTATGAATTATTTTGTGAATTTAGGAAGGGTTGTAGTATCTTTGGAGATCATAATTGTGAATTGGCGTAATGAAATTCAAAATGATTTGAAATGAAGCTAAAATATTTCTTAGGTTTGGAATCATTAGATGCCTGAAAACAAATGTGTTTTTCTCAAACTGTTCAATGTATTCCTAATAAATTAAGACATTATTTATCACCAGTTTCCTGGTTATTATTATACACAAATCAAGAGGTACTATAATCATAACATAAATGTAGAGTGTAGATGACGAAATTTGTCCTCAGTCCATTTTTCTGTTATTTTATTTATGGTGACCATTTGTTGAACTCTAGTAAAGTATACCACATATATATTGTTTTCTTGAAGATTTACTTGGAGTTCCTTCCTCGTTGATTCTATTTTTCTATCCACTTTGAGTAATATGGACTACTTCTATCATTTTTCCACGTATACGTTTACGCGATACTCTATTCATTTGCCTGGACTTGGACCCTTCCCCCCCCCCGACCAAAAAATGTGGGTACGTGCTTCGTTCAAGGTAACCAATATGAAATGAAATTGAAATTTTCACTTTCTGAGTTTTTCTGTTCAGTTAGGGTCCTTTCAGAATACCTATTAGATTCAACGTCCAGCATGTGCTTCAACCGTGAAAGTATTTTTTCTGTTAGATATGACGGGATAGCTTCAGTTTCATCGTAGATTTTTTATTTCAATCTCTAGAAAAAATATAGTTTTGGATATCCAATTGAGAATATTTTCTCTTTCAAAATCAACCGAAAAGCAAAAAATTAAATAAGCCTTAGTCTTAATGATAATTGAGCTCCTAAACTAATGTAACAAATTTTGAAGCGGCGCCAAACAAACTAGCAAATGAATTGGGTAAGGCGTAAAATGATGGCATCGAGTTGCGCGGTGACATTCTGCTACAATTTTTGAAGTAATTCAATGATCTTCGTTGATTGTTCCTTTGGCGCCGACTCAAAATTAGTAACTTATATTAGTTTAGGAGCTCAGTTTTTGAGACTAAGAAAGTTTATTTTATTTTTCACTTTTCAGTTACGTATTTCGTCGGTTTAATTTTTTGTTGAAAAGTTTTTATTTTCCAATTTTTTGTGGCTGAAATTTACTAATTTCTACCTACTGGTTTTTCGATAACTTCCAAAATATTTACTTACCCATCTTACTTTAACTATTACCAGTTAAATAATATGATTATCTACTTTTACTATGTAATATGAAATATCTTTGTTGTTCTGGTTAGTTTATTTCATTACTTTGTATATCATCCCATCCTCTCATAAAATATATTGATTGAGACGGATGTAGGAGAACAAAAATAATGACAATAGCGATCTGTCATTTTCAACTACATATGTGTGCCAATGTTCACAAATGAAAAATCAATTATCCCTTATTTGTCTACCCGTGAGAGTGTATATTTTAATTCGAAATCCAAAGATGAGGTATACCCTATCTAATGAAGAAAGAATCATCCAAATCGAAGGACCCAGTACAAAGTTATGCCTGATAGAATCGGTTAAAGGACCAGAATTCGGAGGGTGAGTGATCAATATGCTCCATTTTGCTACCTTTAGGGGTAGATTCCATCTTTCGGATCAAAACAGAATCGACTTTGAAGTACACCCTATCCACTGAACAAAAAATTATCAAAATCGGTCTCCTCAGTAAAAAGTTATGCGTGGTCATACATAAAAAAAATTAAAATATACGCGTTGACTGGAGAACCTCCTTTTTTTTGGTTTCGTCGGTTGAAAATAGGTACCACGATACCTATTGATCAAAGTATTTTGGAATATTTTATATCTGGTGAGGAAATATTTTTTACAGTTTGTAACACAGTCTAGTGTTAGTCTAGTTAACAAGTGCTTTTTGGACCAACTTTTTTCAGCAGTCTCCGAAAATTATGATCGAGTTGTCATTCGATTCGGAATGACATCTAGATGATTTTTGAAAAAATGAAGTTCCGTTTGCAAAAATTGTAAAAGTTATCAACAATTAACTGAAAAAAAAGGGTGGCTTTGGTTTTTTGCAAATATCTCAAAAACTAATGAAGATTCAAAAAGAGGAGGAAATTTCCTAAAAAAAGTTTCGATTCCCGGAATTGTAGGATCAATATTTATGATTTTTCCAAAGGGATGAAAATACGGCCGAAAACGGGTACTCTGGCTTGGGCAAGCCGCGCCCAATTTGGACACTTTAACAATAAAAATTATTTAAGCATACTAAATATGAGAATAAAAAATTGAAAAAGTTCAGACACTAACTGAACAGATGCATGAACAATAAGTCACTTGTTATCACAATTTTTCAATTAGTTATTCAATAGTTAATTAACAATTTGTTTCTGCTTGAACATGAACATTGCAAGTGTGATAATTTTAAACTATGAATTTAAGATTTTTTTCCTCTCTAGGAGCAATTCTTGAAAGGCTTCAGAAAACCCCTTAAAAATTAAAAAAAATTCATTTTTCAGATTTTTATTAATAATTTTTGTTGTTGCAAAATTGAATGAATTAATCATTGAAAAAAATGTTTTTTCTCAAATATTATTATCGACCCGTTTTTATGTTATCAGATACTGCATAGAAATAATTTTTAAAAATTTGTATCTTGATTGTTTGAAAAATTGTCATAAACAAATGCGTTGTTTATGAGATAATTGAATTTTTTTTATGGAATTTCAATCTTTGATACAAATAATGATTTTTTTTTAAAATTGTTCCATAAAAATTTTTTTTTATTGCTTAAAAACGCATTTGTTAATTATCAATTATTTTCTCCAACTTCTAATTAATATTAAGGAACCATTTTTTCCCTAAAAATAATTATTTGTTTTTTTTTTATATAAAAAAAATCATTTTATTCAATTTTTCATTGTTTATGCAATAAACAATTTATTATAAACAAATACATTTTTTATTTTTTTATTATTATTTTTTTAATTTTTGAATAAAAGTTCTCTGTAACTTCGTCGTTCTTACCTGGTTTTTCATCCTTAAAATTATTATAATTTATAAACTAATCGAGATACGATGAAAATACTCAGGACTTATTTATTCTCCATTAGATAAAGGATAAATTCAGCTGAAAAGTTCACTTGTTACTTATTTATTCATTAAATTTATAGCAATTTTTGATGAAAAATACTTGGGGAGAAATTTTTTTTTTGCTTTAATTCTTAAAAATCTCATCAACTATTAAAAATATGACTACTTCATTAAAGTATCTTATCAATTATTGTTCATTACTCAACATTTTTACCTTTTACATCTCAATATCACTTAATTATACTTCGAACTCTGAATATTACTATGTAAACAAAAATTTTTTGCAGAAAGGAAGAATGATCTTTACATTGTTTTTCATTTAACAAAATTTATTTATAAGTAGTTATTAACATTTATAATAATTTTTTTTACATTTTATTTTACATTCCGTTTATTTTTCGAACGTTCCTTTGATGGTGGCTCGTAGTCTACAGTTTCTTCTTGTCTTATGTTTTCATCGTTCTCTTCGTCCCCCAGCAAAGTTTCCACAAGTTACATAATAGAGACGACATAATCAGCACAGGCACTATCGTCTTCATTCTCATTTTGTAAAGCGTTTTCTTCATCAACATCGCCGAATTCGTCATTATCATCTTCCATCGCTATCTTTCTGCAATTATGCAACTCTCTCCTTTGCAATGCTTGCAGAGAGCCAAATGGAGTGGAGACAAAAATGATTTCGGACGAATAGCTTCTACTATTGATGACCCAATCTGATCAATTTTGATTTTAATGTCTTTAATGACATCGTGGTAACCAATGATGCTTCCACTTGACTCCGTGGTAAATGATGCAGTAGTGGAAGGTATATCGTCACGTGAGCTATCTTCGGTGGTAACGCTATCTACTTTAGACCCCTTGGACTCCCTTCTAACTTTTGCTGTTCTTTTCTTTTGTTTTGTATTTCCATCAAATAAAATTACTTCATCCAGAAAGATTTTTAGATACATAGGTATGTCATCACTGACAGACTCTAAAAAATTAACTGAAGAAGGTTATTTTTTATTATTGTACTTTCTTCCTTTTATTTGTTTGCGAATTAGTTCCGCAGCAGTCTTGATGATTCGAATGTTTTCAGCTTCTTCTTCTGCTTCACGATGCATGTACCATATATCATTGAGAAAATTTTGATTATTTCCACAGTAGCAAATAGTTCTACCCATTTGATGAAGAGCAAATAATGATATTACTGCCATATCGGTCTTCGAAATGTTTCAATAACGTCTTCTCTGAGGGCCTGTAACTCATAGTATTCAGTAATTGTTTAACAGTGAATTGGCAATCACTACTGCTCTCAATATAATCATAAAGACGAAGAAAAGAATCTTGTAATTCTTTTTTCGATTCAGATGGTTCAGTTGTTCGTTTATTCCAAAAATCATTATAACACTGTTTATGATAACGAACACCAACTTCAACTAAGGATTCAATATCGGTTATACGACTTTTAATGATTTGACCAAGATCATCGTTTCTTTTTTCCGCAATTTCCATTAATTTTCATTTCATTTCATCGGCTGTGACTGAATATTTTGCTTCTTTCGATTTGTCTTGCCATGGTTTCGCACAAAACAAGATTTGAAAATTGAAATCATCACAACCACGTGATGAATGCCGAGATGTTGACGGTGAAACTAAACTGGAGTTACGTTTTGCAGAGTAAGTATAATCATCCCGACACTTTTTATGCACATCTACTTCAGTTTTATCCCTCAAATAACTCCACTTATTATCTTTCAAAGCTTGACTAACACTTATTGATGTATTCATTGCTTTTTGCTTTATTCGAACGATTGGCAAAGTTTGCAGTGGATTTTCACAGATAAAACAACTTACTTCCGGATTCATTTTTACGAATAATTCACGTCAGTAACAAAATTCACAATATAATATTTATCGAATGAAACGCACAACTTGGATGTCGACTTGAGACTGGAATAGTTGAAGATTTTGAACTGTATTCTCTGAGTCAGGTATAATACGGACAATTAGTTGGACCCTTCGAGCCCCTGAGCAGATGTTTCTAACAGGTAACAAAGAATGATATGAACGTGCATAAAATATTCTGTTCATTGATAAATAACTTAAATTTATTAGAGACTCTATTGTCTCAATAATATTTCGAAGAAAAAAAATAAAGATTGTCAGAACAGAACCTGAAAATAAAAATCTAGATATTCGTGAATTTTCCTAGTATAATTAAGTGATATTAAAATGTAAAAGGTAAAAATGTTGAGTGATGAACAATAATTGATAAGATACTTGAATGAGATAGTCATATTTTTAATAGTTGAAAAGATTTTTAAGAAGCAATAGAGCAAAAAAAAATTTCTCCCTAAGTATTTTTCATCAACAATTGCTATAAATTTAATAAATAAATAAGTAACAACTGAACTTCTCAGCTAAATTTGTTCTTTATCTAATGGAGAATAAATGAGTCCCGAGTATTTTCATCGTATCTCGATCAGTTTATGATTTATAATAATTTTAAAGATGAAAAACCAGGTAAGAATGACGAAGTTACAGAGAACTTATATTTAAAAATAAAAAAAATTATAATAAAAGAAAAAACAAATCATATCTGTTTTTGTGACAGAAACTAGAAGAGAAAACAAAATATAAGGTTAAAATTTATTTGTTTATAACAAATTGTTTATTGCATAAATTATTATTTTTTTATCAAGAGAAAAAAACAAATAATGATTTTTAAAGAAAAAATGGTTCCTCAATATTAATCAGAAGTTGGAGAAAATATTTGTTAATGAACAATTGCGTTTTTAAGCGATACAAAAATTTTTTTATGGAACAATTTTCCTTTTAAAAATCATTATTTGTATCAAAGATTGAAATTTCATAAAAAAAATTCAATTATCTTATAAACAACGCATTTGTTTATAACAATTTTTCAAACATTTATGGATAAACATTTTTAAAATCTATTACTATGCAGTTTCTGATAACATAAAAACGGATCGTTAATAATATTTGGAAAAAAAAATTATTTTCAATGATTAATTTAAGTATTTAATTTAGCAACAACGAAAATTAATAATAAGAAACTGAAAAATGAAAATTTTCTGATTTTTCCAACGGAGTTCTATTCTGAAGCCTTTCATGAATTGCTCCAAGAGAGGGAAAAAATCTTAAATTTATAGTTTAACAATTATCACACTTGCAATGTTCGTGTTCAAGCAGAAAAAAATTATTAATTAACTATCGAATAACTAATTGAAAAATTGTGATACAAATTTTTTCCAAGCGGATTATTGTTCATGCATTCGTTCAGTTAGTGTCTGAATTTTTTCAATTTTTTATTTTCATATTAAGTATGCTTATATAATTTTTATTGTTAAAGTGTCCAAAGTTACCCCAAGCCAGAGTACCCGTTTTCGGCCGTATTTTCATCCCTCTGGGAAAATTATAAATATTGATACTACAATTCTGAGAATCGGAAATTTTCCTCAGGAAATTTCCTTTCTTTTCGAAGCTTTTTTCAGATTTGAAAAATCTTCATTAGTTTTTGAGATATTTGCAAAAAACCAATGCTTCCTTTTTTTTTTTTCATTGTTAATAACTTTTACAATTTTAGCAAGCGAAACTTCATTTTTTTCAAAAATCATCTAGATGTCATTCCAAATCGAATGACACCTCTATTATAATTTTCGGAGACTGCTGAAAAAAGTTGGTTCAAAAAGCACTTGTTAACTAGACTATGTGCCAGACTTTATCGAATGACTGTGTAACATCATCTGAACAGTATCCACTTATATCCAGCTCTCAGTTGATTTGGTGGACTACCCTGTGAACTTGTTCTATGGTTCCATGATAGCCCCTGATAGCAAATTGGTAATCAGGACTTATTTTGGTTCATGACGGGGAATTTTTATTTTTCTAATACGAAGGATAATATTGGCAAAAGTCTAATAGGTCCGTAGGGGGTAACTAATTATTATGATTTTCCAAATATGTATTATGGCTCTGATAGATAATACCCGCAATTCTTGTAGGACCTTCTCTGTAATCAAGTTTCGACCCTGTGCTTATTTGGGTTGATTCAGTTCTGTATCTATTGTTAAACTTTTTGTTGTGTGATATTTTTCATTGCAGAATTCATTTGATGTGGATTATCTAAACTTTCATCTATTGTCCTTTTTTTGGCAGTCATCTCAATAGAAGAATATTCAGCGAATGCATCAACTTTTTTTCATTAATTTTTGTCAACTTGTCGTTTGCTATTATTCTCTCTTTCTGGAGCCCTTTTATTTTAATTTTTTGCTTGGTTCCACAGTGTGTAGTGATTTATTTCTGGAGGTGAGGCCGGGGTTATATAATTTTGTATTTCTTCATTATTATGATCTATCATCAGTTCTTTCAGTTCTTCAGTTGCTTTACTAGGAGTTCTTCCGTTCTTAAGTTTTGCCGCATTTTTTCTGATTTTGTTTCGATATTATTGTCGTTTTCCAAGGTGTTTTTTATGAATTTGTTGTTGTACTGTTACATCTTATTACAAGCTTTTATTTAACTTGGTTTGTTCGTATGTCATTCTTCCGGTTCAGAATTTGGAATTCATTTTTGGAGCACTAGCCGACATCTGATTCAGCTGAAATTCGTCAGGTGTTTTTAATTCCGGTAACTATGCATTATGAAATTTTTTTCAGGGAAAGAAACAAAATGGAGGCTCCAAGATGGCGGACGAGTTTTGTGATTATGGTGCGATTCGATGAAAAATTGGTATGTGGGGGTATTCGGAGATAGAGCTTGTCAAAATGAAAAAATTGAAGATGGCGGCTCCAAGATGACGGTAAAGTTTTGTCATTATGGTCCGATTCGATTCAATATTGGTTTGTGGGGATTTTCGGAGTCGGAGAATAGGAATTTGTTGTCGAAATTTATGCATTCAAGATGGCGGCTCCAAAATGGCAAAGTAGGTTGGTGATTATGGTCCGATTCTATTCAAAATTTGTATGTGTGGGTTTTCGGAGTCGAAGATTATGAATTTTTGGTAAAAATTCATGAAATTGAAATGGCGGCCCATGGAGTTTTTGATATAGAAAATGTAAAATGGCGCTCCAAGATGGCAGACGCACACATCTTATGTGAAGAAGTATTTCGGTGAAAATGTATGGATTTTTGATATATTGTAGCTGGAGCCATTCTGGGTAGAAGTTTCCATTGGCCCAACTCGATTGTATAACCAGTTTCGGCGCTAGAGGGCGCCAAACAACAGCTGAACCCAAATCAGGCAATGAATATGTTTGCAGACCATGCACAGGTAATTATGAATGGTTTCAAAATCTTCCTCTTCACAGTGGAGACTTCTTCGAAGTGGAAATAGTTTGGTCGTGACAGTATTGGTTTTTGTTTAGGCGAACAAAAACCACAAAAAATATCTCCCTTTCCAAGAATAATTCTCCTTGAATTCAAATGGGTTAACCCAGTGCATTCAGTTCAGATATAAAGTGGAGGAAAATATATTCAATATCCTCAGAACTTTCTTTTGAACATCATAACAAAATCAAACAAAGGAATATATATTAAATATTCCTTTGTTTGACTAATAAAATATATATGTTTTTTAGCTTGCTTAATCCTCCAAAAAATACAAAATTGATCATTTGGCGCCCTTTTTCGCCGAACCTTTAGGTAATACGACGTAGTTGGGTTAATAGGAGATGACTTCAGATCTCTGTTGAGGGCGAAGTCATGATTGAATCCTCGAGAAGAGTAATTACCTATTCAAATTGAATGGAACCTTCCTTATGTAAAACCCTTTGTTTTATAAAAAAATAATTCACGAATCTTAGTAACGCTCAGTTGAACAACAGTTGAATATCGATTACAAATAAGATGTTGATGTTTTTCATTCATCTCAATTCACCCAATAAAAATAAAATTCGTAATTTGGAGTAATTACATATATATAATAAGGACCCTTCATTATACCAAACACTCTGTATTCATAGCTTTATTATACTACGGTAGATCAAAAAACCATTCTGATTGATCCTCAATGATAAACCGAATCAACTTATATTATAACCTCGTAGGCGAATTCATTCACTGAAGAATTGAGTATATTGTTGACTACCCTGTGGAAAAACAGTCGCGATTTTTCCTGTATTATGGAAACATATTTCTCACGGATTTTAGGAATGCCTAGTCGCACTCAATATTGAGTATGAATGAGATATTGATATTTTTTTCTTCAGCTGAATCTAGTCGGGCCGATAGGGACTTTTACTCAGGATGGCTACAGCTACAACATATAAAAAATTAAAGCCATTTTCACTAAGACTTTTCCCATAATATGTGTGCTTGGTACTTTGGTATGTGGGGTTGTTCAGGGTCGAAGATAATTAATTTTTCTTCCAAATTCAACAAATCAAAATGGCGGCTCCACGATGGCCGATGATCTCTGTGTTTATGTGTTCCGATTCTATTCAAAATTGGTATGTGGGGGTTTTTGGGATGGGAAATTATGAATTCTTTATCAAAATTCACAAATTCAAGATGGTGGACGAGTTTTGTAAAAATGGCCCGATTGGATCAAAATTGGTATTTCAAGGTTTTTGGGGTCGGAGATTGACAATTCAGTCGGAGATTATCGATTTTCAGTTGAAATTCCCAAATTGAAGATAGCAACTCCAAATGGCGGATGAATTAATCTTTAGATGGTCTCACATTGAAGGACAAGTAGCTAAGAACTTACAGAAAAAAGGTCTCATAATAACAAGGCTGTAACAAAAATGCATGTATTAAGGCGTACATAAGTACCAAAAAGCTTTTGTATTCGAACTGAAAACTTTGGCGCGATAAGCTTTCGAATCTATAACTCACGGAATAACCTACGTCACACATCCAAAGCAATTATTCTTTACTCTTTAGTGCATTTGAATGAAAGCTTGTCTTCTAAAATATTTTTTTATTCATTATTTTATTAAGCTCTAAATTGCTCCAGTTTGTGCTTTTGTAACCTAATTCAGATTTACTCGGTACTCTTTGTGGTACAACATCACAATCAATAGCAAACAGTTCTTCTATTTCCCCCATTATAATCCCCTAAAAATTGCCACACCATACAGGCCTGGATGTTACGCCACTGACTCAACGATTTATTTCAGATTAGCTCGATTGGAGAAGCAGTGTATGCATCGAAATGGTACCTCAGTGAGCCTAAGATGGTAGAGATGTCAACTTTATTCTCTTAAGATGTCAAAAACCAATTGAGCTGAATGGCTACCTGTTTGGTACTTTGAGCTATTCTACGTTTATGCTGGTGACTATGCATTTTTATTAATGTATTTCTGGGACTTTACCCAAATTGTGAATTTTCAAATAACATACCGGAAAAAAGAGTATATCATATTGGTTTCATATTCTGGAAAAAAACCAACATGCAACAATATTTCGTAATTTTTGCATAGCTCGAAGTCTATTTCATTTTTTTCTGAAAAAATATCTATATTGTTGAGCATCTACATTTTTTCTAAAATTCCAAAATTTTATTATTTTTTTTTTTTCAATTTCAGATGCTGAAGACATCGTTCTCCTACTATACGATACTTAGACAAAAAATTTAGGAAGGCAACACTTTCCATACAAGTTATCAGGCACTATGTTTCAAGATAAAAAACACTCATTCATTGTTGGTAGAGATAGAGGAACTATACTGTGTTTAGGAATGTAAGAGAAGTAGGCAGAAGTTTGATATATATATATATATATATATATATATATATATATATATTAAAATATATGTATATCTAATAAATAATAATGTTGACGAAGACTTATAGAACCCATTGACATTTATGAAATATTTCTCTTTTTTGTACTCGAAGCTCCCAAAACAAATAACCAAAAAATCTCACACTTATTCAGAATATGTAACAATTACAATGATATCGATGATAGGTGTGACATCTTATCTTGCAGCATTGCCACTGAAAAAAATAAATTTTAATATTACTTACTTTTTTTTTATCATGTCAGATAACTTCACTCTTTTTGTTGATACTGACCTTAAACTTATTCGTACCTGTGAATTTCTGTTTGAAGGTGTACAATGAAAAAAAAATATCATAACCAACCCCCAATGTCTTATATTCAAATATGTTAGGAAAGGTTAACCTTTTCGCTATCAACATCACTACATTAGAGGAAACCTTGGCTTTCTTATCATTCATTTCATATATATATATATATATATATATATATATATATATATATATAATATATATATATATATATATATATATATATATATATATATATATATATATACACATATATATATATATATATATAAATCCGATAGCGTGACCAGTCGGAAACATAGATTTCAGAATGTAATTATTCTGAAATCATCATCAATCAAGTTGACATATCATGGGACATATTTTCAATTGGAAAATACAAAAAGGATTTTTATTTTTGTACAAAAAGTTGTTAGTTTCAAATCTCCCCAAATTCCGTCAATATTTCTATAAATTTAGATTTTGAACAAAGTATTGACGAAAATGTTGATTTTGTTAGTGAACACCATTCATTTCATTCGATATATCCTTGTTATCATGAAGAAACTGTAATTTTTTTATCGAAGGACAAGTTTGTCTGTTAATCTTACTTCTTGCCAGATCCTGAAATAGCCCCAAAATTTTTTTGGTGTCATTTGTACGTGAACGTTTTGAATTAATATCAGTAGTTTTCTTTTGGTGCTGATGCTCACCTGTTTTTATAATATTTATATTCCATTTCATAACGTAAATGCTTTGTATTCCGCAGAATATTTTGGAACATGATGTTTTCGTTGTTGTAGGGTTCAGACTATTATATTTTTCGTATATAGAATAAGGTCAATCATTTCATGGCAATTGTTTTCAATTTATCTTTTCCCTGGAGACCTATTCCAGAGCGAAACACGTACCTATTGCATTTTTTCACTCATCGAATTTCATCAAGGATAAAGTGCGTTGATTCGAATAATTGTCTTGATCAATGTTATGATCATGATAGTTACTTCATCAACATTATCGAAAGGCGTCTTGATGAGATTTCAATAGTCATTTTCCAAAATCATTCGAACAAAGATGTTTGAGATACGAAAGGGTAGACCTTTTCACGTTTACCTAATAATGTTGAAACATACTTGCTGTTGGCAGATGGAAATGAGATTAAATTTGGTTTCATTGTGAAACTTTTGGTGTCTCGCAGTTTTTTGTTATCATCCATCTATCGATGCCGATTAAAAGTAAGTTACAACTGTCCTTTCTCCCATTTCCATCATTCAATCAATAGTAGTCAATCAGATGTTTCTTAAAAGGAAAACATTCTCAATTGAATATTGATAGAAATATTTTTCTGTGAATTGAAAAATGCACTATGGAAATGAAGTGACTAACGTTTATCTTTCAGTCGCAGATGATTCCACATCTGATTTAATGAACATCCTGTTGATATTTTCAACAAATCAGATGTTTCTATTTTGTAATCCTGAAAATCAAATTACCAAGTCTCATTATGGCTTCTTCTGATAGGAACACGTACAGGGTGTTGGTAATTTAGAAATCACAAACTGTAGATTACTTAGTTGGGATGTGGGTGTGAATAATTTATAAAGACTCACTGGTGATTTTTATGGGCGTCGATAAATATCGTCCACCCGATATATAGATGTATAAATTTAGAGAGCTGGAATCGTTCACATTATGCAAATGATTAAAGCACTTATAAAAACAAAAAATGCTATATCAATTCAAAAAATACTTTGTACAACAAATACAAACTGTTTGGTATGACATTCTAATCCATACAAATGAAGTACTTCTATGTACTATTACATGTCCAAAATTATATCAAATCTGAATAATAATTGTTCAACTGACAGTAAATGAATCAATTTTCCAAAGGCCCTGATAAAGTGAATAAAATTTCGAAAATCTAACAATTTCAAAATTACTTTGAGATGAACTACAATTTTTCCATATGAAATAATCTGTTCAAACCAAACCAAAAATGTTTAATAGATTAACAATCTGAAAAGAAATAAGGACACTATGGTAATGAACAAGTATAATTCCAAATCAATTGTAAGAAGTTTTACAATTATCTCTCAAATGCTTATACATACTCTACATGAATCTGAACTCAACAATTGAGAAAATAAAACAATAATGAAAAAAATCAATATTGGTTGAATGGCACGTATCATTCAACAAAAACTGAATGAATGATTCATATAATTTTGCAATTATCTAGACAGACTCGATATAAAATTAATTTGATTCAATAATTACACTGTGGAATATTTCTAGATTCGCATTACAACAATGGGTCAAAGTTTTGCGGTTTGTATTCCGCCGCGGTTGGAGTCTGATTTTCATTTATAATACAGATAACTGGAAATTATATAGAGTAGTTCAAGAGTCAAGGCTCATTTAATTAAGTTTTAAAAAACCACCATACAAAAAAATTGGTAAAATTCATATAGAACTCTGAATGAGGTTTCGTAGAAAATGGCATAATGTCATTCAATTTAATAATAGTTTAAGAAGATCTGATAGGTCAAATCAACACAAAAACACAAATCAGCTCAACAGTTTTTTCCTGTTCAGACTCTAGATGTCACACACAATATTTTTATCAAACCGATTTGTGAAGTTTTTTGATTATTAGTTAGTCTTTTATTTTCTGTTCCTTGGTTACTATTAGTTACTATTTTAGTAATCAAATACGCGAACTGATTTCAAATTTAATTACTGATTATTTGGTATTGAGACTGAGTTCCGTTCTGACTAAATATTGCGCTGTATACATAGACTGAAACTTGAGTGAGGTTCAAATTGCCGAGTGAGAATGAGAGATCATTTACATTTTTCAATTATTTTCATACTTATCCGCGAATGACGTCTTACGCGTCGTGGCCATTTGTCTACCGACCCGATCGTTTTTGATGATGTTATGATTGTTTATAAACTCGCGGTCTAGATGGAGTAATGAAAACAAAAGTTTTTTCTGTTTGAGTTATTTTATCTCCCAATTCATTACTTCCTATGACCTGTTTATTGGGGTTGAACCACATGGTTATCATAATTTGTTACTCCGCTGAGGTGTTTGAGTTCATTCTGTGTTGAATGATCGTTTTTGTACATTAAAATGCATTTTTTTTCAATTGTAGCGGATCCTTATACATATTTGTTTTTTTAATGGCTATTTTGAATTTGGAATATTATGTCTGTATTATCTAAAAAATGACTTTCACACTCAACGACATTCAACTTCCTGCATTGAATTTTTTCACTTAGCTGGCATTTTTATAACTTCATGATGTGCTTTCAAGCTGCAAATGGAAGCGATTAGTTAAGATACACCTTTCCAACCCGTAGAGAATAGATTTCTCGTTGAAATGACTGCTTATATTCGAGTTGGCCATTTCTTCCCATATAAATTCGTTATGTTTGAATATGAATATTCTCGGGGCATAACACACCTCCGATCACTGAAAGAGAATCATTTTGATTATATATCAAATCATTTTACTGGCCTTCACTTTGTTAAATATCTATACTCTCAATGTGACTAATTTAACTTTCTGATACTCTTCAGTTATCTCAGTTCTCAACCTAATGGAATTCAATGAACTATTCCGTTCCAAATATATGTCCAATACATGTTTCAATACAACAAAACATCCAATAATATAATCTTAAAATAACATGCACAATTTTGTCTGTCTTCACTCACCTTATTAAAAATTTCAATCAACCCCCATTTAGGGGTAGTATGTACTTGTGAATTTTCTAATAATTCTGTGATTGGAAATTTCCAGCTGAGATATTCCATTGGAACGCTGAAATGTAGATTGCACAAAACATTTTTTTTTGTGTCACCATAAAAAAACAAATCATTCTTCCCATGAGAGTAGTTTATACATGCGATTTTTCAAGGAACTTTCCAATTTTCCGGGGAAATATTCATTGAAACGGTAGGAGATTATGCATAAAACATATTATTTGTGTAATTTGCCCCTGGTTTTTGAAATTTTTTGAAGAACTTTGCTGACCGAGGATTTGCAATAATAGTCAGTATATGAAAATATTATTTGGTAAACTGTTACATATGTTACACAAGGATTCGTATATACCAAAGAATGAATGCTATAAATTTTGAAGAGAATATCAACCACAGAAGAAATGAGCTAGTCGTATTACACAAGACTACGATTTGGATTAATGATACTGTTATTTCTCCGGCTCCAGAATATGTTTGGCGTATAACAACAGATTAATGCTAGTCATTGGAACACAAGGTAATATAGCTGCAATTTCTATGGAAGTAATAGTACAAAGATTTAGAAACGTTCTATATGAGCCCGTGAGTGTAGAAATATGCATGCATATTTTTATTTGAAGACACCAACACATATTCCTCGAAATACCAGTTATTGTATCAAGGCATTTGATTCGCAATGACATTGAAATGGCTTTAGGGTTAAGAACTCTCCGAAAATATATGCAAATTGCAGCTACTTAAAATATGACGATGGAAAATATTTTGAGAAGAAAGATTTCCAAAGTTTGAAATTCCTTACCAAAGACAATCCAAAATATTGTATGGATATTGTCAACCCGTTTTTATATATGGATATGATAGAATAAGTTCGAAAAAAGACCACTGGTAAAACTGCGTCGAGGCCTATCGTACAATTCCATTAAAGCAATAATGAACCATACTTCTAGACAATCTGTCAGTTGAGTCATGAAGAAAGTAAGACATGGTCTTATGCAGAGATTTGTACCTGAAAACTTATGATTTAAATCTAATGAGGCACGTGGTAGGAACGCATTTATCCGGAGACGTGTAACATGGTTCGCAAATGTGTAATCATGAACCGGAGGTGCAAAAGGCTATACCTGACTATACATATTTGAAGGTTTGGTTTCAATAAATATATATTATAATATTAAGTATATTCATTGTTCCAGGCGGAGAATCCCTTTATACTATAGTGCATAAATTACTAAATAAATAGTTATTCTCGAACGTTTTCGATCATGAGATCATCATCAGAAGAAATCTGAAAGATGAAAGAAATGTATTCAAATGAAAAATGAAGATGCATGTTCTCTGATAACAAATAAAACATGTATACACTTGTCTAATGTCTAATGTGATACAAATGTCCAACCACACCAGAGGGGAATATGTCAATTAAAAAAGGAAATTTAAAAAAATAACCAGAAATGTAATTCAAAAGGAGAAAGAAGAACGGAGTAGGAACAATAATGTTATTAATTTTCATAATGATTTGAAAATGGGATTGAAGATGCTCTGATTCAAGTACACGTTCTTAGGGACAATCAAGTGGTATGTTTCTACATACTTGTTTGACATTTGGTTATAATCGACACTTAATCATACGCGTTAAAAGTACCTATAGGTATGTCAAACAGTGAACCACCATAATTATTGTTTTTATTTATTATCTAATGGTTGTAGGAAAAAAAGTGTATGCAACGATCATATAATGGTTATTAATAGACTTGCATACGGTTAACGACACTAGCCTTCGGCTCATGTTGTAACTTACCTCGTGCTCATGAATTGATAGCTATCATTACATGATCTTTGCATAATATACTAATAAGAACATTAACTTCATTTTTGAGATTTTTTTTCAACTCTCTTTCATTTCCAAATGGGGTGATCATATAATTATCACGAAATGCACAGTAATTCGTGAACTATAAAGACACCCAGAATTCACTACTATAACTATTTTACACACTCCATTTTTGATTTACTAGAAATTTTGAAAAATGTTTATGACATGGAATATAATAATTCACTCAGTGATCCCCAAACTGGATTTAGAAAGGGAAAATCGACCATCCGTGAAAATAATCAAGCATTATGTGAAATAATAGGCTCCATTGACTCCGAGAAAGTCACAACAACTGTGAATTTGCACTTGTCAAAAGCATTCGATAGTGTAGACCATGAAACGTTATTACAAAGTTGTCAGTCTATGGCATCAGGGGTATAACACTGAAACAAATTTCTTCTTATCTAGAGAATAGACAACAACATGTAATTGAAGTGGATGCTACTGGTAAAGTTTGAAAGCTGAAAGAATTAATATAGTCAGAGGAGTGCGACAGGGTTCAGTGCTGGACCATTGTTATATATACTGTACACTAATGATCTCACGGAAGTCAAAACAGAAACACTCGTACAGTATGCAAATGACTGCTCTTTGAAATTCAGCTCAGATACTCAACAATCACTACACAACAATCTCTTCTCGACATCAAATGCATTAGAACATTATTTCATTGAAAATAATTTCTAACTGAATAGCGATAAAACTAAAATAATAAGCTTTTCTTGAAAAAATCGCAGTAGAAAACTTAACTACTAGTCTGGACACCAAGTGCTTTTTGGACCATTATTTTTTTATTGAAATGGAAAATTATGAGTGAGGTGTCAATCGATTCGTCATGGCATTGAGAAAAAAGTTGAAAAAAATCTCCCGTTTGCAGAAATTGCAAAAGTTATAAACAATTTAATAAGATATGGAGAGCGGTTTGGTTTTTCGCAAATATCTCAAAAACTATTGCAGGTATCCAAAATCGGAAAAAAGATTCAAAGAGAGCAGGAAATTCACTAGAAAAAAAAACGTCACCATTAATCATATTTAGAATTTTAATTGAGCGGTGAAAATATATGGGTGAAAACGGCTGGTTCAGTTTGGGTGTGCGTCACCCGGATCTGATGCTCAATAAAAAATAAAATTCAACCAATTAAATATGAATTTCAAGGAATGAACAAATTCAGGTACTTCCTAAATACATGTATAAACAATAAACCTTCGGCAAAAAAAATTACCGCAATGTTTCTATTAGTTATGCTTTTATTAATTAACAATTCTTAATAAGTTGAACATTAACATTAAAACCCTCATAATTGTTAAAATCAAAATTTTTTTTCTTGGAATATCTTCGAAGGCTCAAAACCGATCCTGTTGGAAACATAATGAAATTGGGATATTTCAATTTTTTATAATCAATCTTAGACATTGAAAAATGGAAAACATAATAAAGCATCAAAATACGCCCATTATTTTGGTTTTTTATTGTTAAAAGCTACATGAAAATTATTTTGGATTTTTTCTTACTTTCATTGTTTGAATAATTTTTATAAACAAACGAAGTATTCATAAGATAAACATTTTTTTTGGGAACCTAATCCCAGGCAGCACTGGATATGCCATTAATATTCATAGAATATTATTTTTGGGATATTAGAATATTCTTAAATGTGCATACATATTTTTTTTGGAATATTCCTAGAATGTGCTGGTGGGGAGGATTTTAGATATTCCTTGAATATTCCATGAGGAATTTCCCCGGGTTCTTCTAAAAATATTCCATGAATATTCCCAAAAAAGGTATGCTCGGGAAAATTCCTTGTATACAGAATATACCTAAATATTCCATGAATATTCCAAAAGGGAAAACCCAGAATTTCAATGAACATATTCTATGAAAATTTCCGAGAATATCAAAAACAAAATAACTATTTCAAAATCAAAAACAAAAAAAAACTTTTCCCCACATGGTATCCTCAAATATAAAAACTTGAATGGCCTTTTTCATCAATAATATGAACTACAATTATGCCTGACAATTCAAGCAATGTATTTCTTACATTTTCAAGAAACAAAACTTATTTCAAAATTTTGTGTAG